>JABCMJ010041256.1:0-11028 GCA_014822125.1 Arbutus unedo | reverse complement strand
ACAAAAGTGTCAATCCCTAACCACATACCAGTAAGTAGACCAATCTCCATTCAAGAAATGAAGAACGGAGCCCCTGCCCACTATTTCAGTAAAACCTTTGGTATCCCTTGTTTGATCTCTGGCTTTCCTCTGAAACTCTGATTTTGCTAATCCCTTCCAAACATCAAATTTGGACTTCGCCCAAGTGGCCACCCTAATCTTAAGGAGCTCACAAACATCTTTCACTTTAGGCCTAATGTTGTTAAAAACCATATTGTTTCTAGCTAGCCAAAGTGACCAGAGAGTAGCCCAAAAGCTTGCAATTCAAATAGCCTTTTCCAAGTTAGTAAATTGATTGGCCAACCGTCCTTCAAGAAACATGTGTAGAGTTGGAGGAGCGGCCCAAAAGAACTCCCCCCACTTCAGAATGTTATACCAGACCTCCCACACAAAGTCATAATGGAGCAGGGCCATGGACTGTGGACTCCTCAGCTGCTAAGCGCATATGGCACATCTTCGGTTTTGACTACCACTGCCCAGCATAATTTTCCTCTGCATCAAAACAAGATTTACTCCTATGGCATCCTGAATAGCTTGCCAAGAGAACAATTAAATTTTTTGAGGACATGTGTTGTTCCAAACCCCAGCCAATAGGCCATTGGGATTATGCACCACCTCTTCCCATCTAGCATAGGCAGATTTCACTGAGAAACATCTATCACCATTCCATCTCCAAGTCATGTTGTCCTCCTCTGAATTAAGTGGCATTACTCCTTCCAAGATCCATAGCAGTTCATGCAGTTGCTCCTTTTTCCAGTCATAAAGAGATCTCTTAAATTGCAAATTCCAATGCACCAAACTTTAGCCTCTTCTTACTTCTGTTATTGCATCAGTCTTTGGGATTGATAGCATAAACATACATGGGAATTGATCCCTCAAAGCTGACTACCCAAGTAAAACGTGGTTCCAAAATCTTGTCCTAACACCAGAATTTACGTTGAACCTAAACCCCTTGTCGAATTAAATTGGCAAAAACCTCATTATTGTTGGTATCTCCTATTGCACATGTACCTCTCCACAACTGAGATGGCTTGGTGTTGAGGTGTACCTTAAGCAGCCATGCACAGTTGGAAAATTCACACTTTTTTGATAAAACTCTCGCCCATAAAGCTTTCTTTTTCGTACTGAACCTCCTTCGCCATTTTGAGAGCACGGCCATATTTATTGTATTCTTGGAGTCTCTTGATTCCTAAACCACTATACATCTTATGCTTTGTTAATTTCTCCCGCTTAAGATAATGTATCTTCCTTCTATCCTGAGTATCTCCCCATACAAAGTTACTTTTAAGGTTTTCCACCATTTTTTCAACTGATAGTGGGATCTTATACATGAACATATATTAGATTGGGAGGTTGGAAATGGTGGATTTTACCAAGGTTAGTCTGCCAGCCGTAGAAAGGTACCCCTTCTTTCATGTTGTCAACTTCCTTTTAATCCTATTTATAGTAGGCTGTCATGTGATGGTTCTGCTTGTACTTGCTCCCAATGACATGCCTACGTATGTCAAAGGGAACTTGTCATATTTGCATTCCATAGAATCAACCAGTTCCTTTGCAACATGAATCCATGACTTCCATTTCTCACCAAAGCCTAGGCAATTAAGCATATGAAGGAGGAAAGACCAATTCATGCAATCATAAGATTTCTTGAAATCAAGCTAAAAAATGACACCCTATTGGTGGCAACGTTTCCACCAATGGATTAACTCACGGGCAATGAGAATTGCATCAAGTATTTGCTTTCCAATAAAAGCAGCTTGAGATTGGCCTATGATATCTGGTAACACCTTTTTAAGTCTATTAGCTATAACCTTAGCTGGGAATTCGCGTACACACCCCACAACTTATAGGCCTAGAGTCTTTGAAGTCATATGCACCATCAACCTTTGGAATTAGGGCTAAGAATGTTGGGTTGATTCCTGAAACCAATTTGCAATTGGAGTGGAATTCTGAGAAGAAAACCATGATATCCTGTTTTATGAATTTCCAAGCTTTCTTGATGAAGGTGAAGTTGAATCCGTCTTGGCCACATGCATTCGAGTTGTGGTAGTCCTGTAAAGCAATCCTCACTTCCTAGAGAACATTCTCTCTAATTCAGAAGCTGTAACAAGTGGGAGACCTCTCGGGAATGGCCCTTGTAAAGTTGGTCTAAAGGAGATGAGTTCTTCATATTTGCTGGAGAAGAAACCTGTTGCTGCCTCCCTTATTCTGACTGGCTCCTCCAATGTTCTTCCCATGTAAGAAACTGAGCCTATCAAGTTCTTCCAAAATTTGTTGTTTGCTATCATTTGAAAATATCTCGTGTTCTTATGTCCTAGTTTCAATCAATTGGATCTTGCTTTTTATCTCTACATTAATTCTAAAAGTCTAGATAATCTCAGCAGTTCTGATATTGTCTTTAGTCTTTCATTTCTTTCTTGAGATGTGAGCTGTCTACCCTCCCCCAACACATCAAAAGAGTGGACTGAATTTTCTACCTCACTTATCCTTACATTGATATCCCCGAACTCAACTGTATTCCACTTCTTCAGTACAAACTTTATAGCTTGGAACTTTCTTAACAGTCTGAAACCAGCCCATCCTTGCACTTTACATTCCTTCCATGCCTCTAAAGCTACCTTCATGCATTTAGGATTGGAGAGCCATGAGTCCACAAACCTAAAAGGTTTTGGATCCCAATCCGGTTTATGGTCAGAAATCGATATCGGACAGTGATCGAAAGTGAATCTGGGCAATACCCCATTGTGTGACATTGAACTTGATCAGAAAATCATGGGTGAGCAAGAATCTATCCAACCTCCTTTGTGTGGCATTCTCCTAAAAATTTGACCAAGTATATCTTCTTCTACTCAAGGCATATCAGTGACTCCCTATGATCCATAAAATATGAAAAATCCGTCATGCTTCTACTAACCTCCACACAACCTTTTCTCTCTCCAATAGATTTCACCTCATTGAGATCTCCTCAAATGCACCAAGGCACTGGACAGGAGGCTTTAATGTTGATTAATTGCTCCTAAAGTAGTTTTCTGAGAGATGAATCATTAGGGTCTTACACATTAACTAACATACAATCCACCTAATGGAACACTCCCTTTAATTGGATGTAGTTTTTTGTTGTAGGTGCAGCTTTGAACCTGAAGCCACTCCTTATTCCACATCACAATAAGACCTCCTGATTATCCTTCTGATGTCATGAACACAATGTCAACCTCTGAGATCCTCCGCATCCTGTCAGCTTGAAATTTTTGAAAATCCTCCATCTTAGATTCTTAGATTGCATTAGGCTTATGGCTCCTAATCAACTTTGAAATGGCGCTCTTCTTTAAATTGCTCCCCATACCCCTCACATTCCATGATATTATCTTCATTATAACCATTGGATCCAATTCATAACCATTGGTTAGGAAGTGTAGATGGAGCTAATGGTTGTCTCTATAACATTTGCAAAATTATCTTTCTCCTCCTCCTAATTATCCTTGGATTCAATTACACCGTTACGTTAATGCCTCTTCCCTTTTTAATGCTCAGGATATTTAACTGGTTATTGCATGCCCCACCATCACCATTTATGTCCAGTTCTGATTCTGGGTTTCAACCATCAATGTGTTGGGCTTTGCCCTGCCCATTAAGTATCTCTTCATTTCCACCCTCTACGACAGCCATCAAAGGAACAAAAAAAAAAAGAAGTTGAATTACTACCAACGTTAATCGTCGGCCTCTCATCTTTCCCTAAAAGGCAAACACCAACATTATCAAGAATCGAGTAGAATTTCTTAAACCCGTCGAAATTTTCTATAGAGAACATCCTCTTTATCGCAGCCTCCATTGAAGAGTTGCAAGAAAATGAAGTTGCAATTGCAGAAAGCAAGAAACGTTTAGAAGGACAAAGTAAAAGCTCTCAAATTGCTAAGAAAAAATAAAATCACCCTAGGACTTCACGGGTTTATATAGGAATGTTTGAGCGGGAGTTGATTTTTTTTTTTGAAAAAAGTGCCACAAAGAACGTCAAGGGACAAGTCGCATTTAACGTAGAGATGCAATTACTAGCACACGAATGACATTAGAGAGACAAATTGCCAACTCACCTCATTGGTCAATTAGCTTACTATCGGCTGAGTCAAGACGAATTGCAATCGAGTAGCAAAAAGTTAAGGGGCAATTGTGAAAGGTGAATAAATATCCTAATCGGCCCAATGATATTTGACGACCAGGAAATTACCAACCTAAAGATTAGGTCTCATCAAGTCATCTCGAACATCAATTGTCTTGAATAAACATTGTCTTAGACTGAGGACCTTCTCTGAGGACAACAATATTAGTGCCGAACGTCTCAGGCCTACCGTCATTCTAATACTAGGCCTAAGATGACATCACCTTAGATCATATGCCATCTTGGCAGCCGACATAGAAAGACATACTAGTCAGTCCTATGATTGTCAAATCAACAAATCGACGAATGCAAAAAATGCAATCATCAAGACACTCAATTGACTCCAATAAATAGGAGCAAAGATCTACCAATATAAAAATTGATCACTTGAAAAACTTACGCTAGGTTGATTATTAAGGTATTCTTAGTCACTTTTATACACCAAACTACCGTAAGCAACAACTCATACAACACTGATTTTCTATATACATTTGCTCGATAGAACATCCGTTCTACGAGCTGACCTCCCTATAATTACTGGCTTAGCCACCTTGTCAGATGCCTCTAGCTAATTATTTCTTTTGCAGAGGACACTTGAGCAGAACAACTTGTGGTGCACATTCGGATTAACCCTCTTTCAACTCCAAAATGACTCATGGGAGAATCTCCTAATCCAACACCCACATGTTTGTTTTTTAAAGCTCGTCGAAAAACATTTATGTAAATAATTGTTGTATTTCATTACTCTCTGTTTTATACATAACTTCATTTCAAAAATATACTAATCAATGTTCAATTAACATACTACCATTTAACTTGATATTCTCGACGAGCTCTAAAAGTAAACAATTCAGATCATTAACATGAACCAAAAAGACCCCACAAAAAGCCGAACTATACGATCAAGAGTCCAGCCTGGAGAGGAGCTGCTGGATCCTAGCAAGTAGCAAGGAATAAGGACCTTGGTTTCAGGTCAAGCCCCGGTTGGACAGGCTTGATTCGAATCAATCTGACCTACAGCCTGGAAACAGAGATGAAAACAGGAAGTCCAGTCCACAGCAAATTTTCTGAACAGTAATCAGGAAATATATTTCATCTGCTTATTATAATGAGACTGGACAGCCAACTTGTCATAGAGGCTCTGTAAATTTCTTTTGTTTTGATATTTTGGTATCCAGCCTAATAATCTAACGAATTCAAGATATAATTCCATCATCCACTAACATGAACAATTAAAATCAGAACAAAAGTTCATAAAAACGATTCCATCACAAGAATTATAACACGTGGATGAAAATCCAACCTGGGGCAAAATGTTTTTTACAATCTCGGTTGGCAAGTGACTATTACTGCAACACCTTCTCGGGCTTGAGGCTTCTGTAATTGTACCACAATAACTCAGAAGTAACACTACAAGTAGCCTTACTAAAAACACCATTATGACAAACAATAACGATAATTCATGACCACAAAACCCAATATAAAACAACATCGAGACCCACTTACCCACTTTGCATATGGTATACAGTTTCTCAACTAAAATCACAAAACTTTGTAAATTTTGTTACCGTACAGGGATACCATAGCTTTTTCCCAATGCAGCAGCCAAAATGCTGCTTGATCAGATCAGAAAAGGACGAGTTGATTCCTTCGACTTACATGAACATTCAATCTTTAAAAGCAGTTGAGATCAATATATATATTGATATTGATAAGTCAAATGCCGAAACCCTTAGTGCCAACAGAAATAATTACTCATGGCTATCGGCAACTCAATTCCAGATTTCACATTCAACTGCCCAAATGAAGCACTCAACTAATTTGAAAAAGGATGTGGGGGGGAAAAAACATATCAAAGAAAAGAAAAAAAATATCAAGTTTTGATAGCACGACCCTTGTACTGTCCTCTCCGAATCACAAAGTTGTCTGGAGGTTGGAACTCTTCTAACCAAGTCACGTCTGTGATAGTCACTCCGTCCAAGGCGAGAGTGCCTTCAATGTATGTAAATACGAACCACCACCGCAAAACGCACAAAAAACAAATAAATTATAGAAAACAAATGCACTTAACGATGAATATAGATAGATAATGGGCAATAATTCTATTACCTGGTAAATCTCCTCTAGGAGACCTCCGGAAATAAGTACAGTCTCGTCCATCCTCAGCAGAGTAAGGCGGGGACAGGATGTCAAAGATAGCGCAGGGAGTTAAGGCTTGGAAAGAATGAATGTTACCTCCGGTAGTTGGATAGAGAACCGTTGGCTCAGAAGGGGCCCTCATTTCCCCATTTTTAACAAGCCTTGCAGGTCTTGCTGTAAAGGAACCCATTTCAGAAGTTTGAATAAGCATACACACTTTCAAGGTTTATGAACCTTTTAAAAAACTCGTATGTTACGTCAATGTGTAACATGGCATGAGAGTTTCTAATCATCCTTTACTGCTACTAACATAATAATAGATTATACGAGTGTCGTTTTAAAAAAAAAAGATTACGAAGTATTCAAATATCTGTTGATCATGGATCCAGCTTACTCTTTCAATAATTTATCATTGTATGGTTAACTTGTAAAAACTCAACTAGTATGCCTGTTAAAAACCGAATTTTTGGCTGATTCAGAAGTTGCGTACGAGAATGTAGTTAACATAATCGTCAGAACACTACCTAAGCCCTGGCCCCTGTAATTTGCAGTCTTGCACTCGTTGCCAGTACAACCATCCATCTACTTTCTCAAAAAATCCTCCTATTTCATCTACCACTGGTTCTGACACGGTGCTGGGGTGACCTTATAGGACCAGGGAACTTGGTGAGTATTCTTGATCATAAGCTGAGCCATCTTTGGAAGGGTGACTCATTGGGGAATGCATGGATTCATTTTTTACTCTACATTGGCTCACCTCCTAGCTTGAAGTCCTAACAAATGCATTGCTTCTTCTTATTTGATTTCCAAACTTGCAATCAGGCATAATATCCTCATTTCAAGTACTTATCACATCAAACCATGTTCAACTGCCAAGTTTGAAATCGGCAAAAACAACATAAGCAAAATCGTCTTCAATTTGATTCTCTGGGCCATCAATCTAGAGAGTCAAGATATTTACAAATTAACAGCAGTTGCACCAAAAGGGGAAACCCATGTACAAGAGAAGTGTACAGGAGCTCCAAAAACTAGGTTCCCGCTACAAAAAACCAAGATTCCTATACAATCAACAAGGAATAAAGGACTCTACATGATCTGGAAATTTCCCAGAAACCTAAATCCGTAATGTATTCGAATTATTTTTGTCAATCTCATGGACAGCATCCGCATATCCTCAAAAGTACATCGATGTTCCTTTCAATTGCAGTAGACACAATGGAGCAGGCTGCAAACCCACTTTCCAATCCTCCAAGTATACCCAATCTAACAACAGCGAACACTGCATGACACAAAAAAACCCAAGAAATTGAAAACAAGAAGATCTACACACCCGGGCATCATCTTAGTGCAAGAAAAACTCTTGCACATAAAACACCAGTTAGGCAGCAATTCTCCGACAAGTCCTAGGTTATCAATAGTCAAATATCCTAAAAAAATCACTGCCCAGGCAAAATAGGAGGTTTTTCATAGCACTTCCCATGAAAAAAATTCTTTATGTAAGTTAAGGTCTAGCCAACTCAACACTCCTTTAGAGTGATTCCAGAATGTTGAAGTGCTGTTTTTGTTAGTACTTTCTACGTCATGGTTTAGAATTAGCCAGTGTATTCTTGTAACTACCGTTGCATAGTAATGCAAGTACATGTGGGTGAAGGAGCTGATAAACGCTCCTCAACATTTCCCTAGCTTTTGGTTTCTCATATTTTTGCCTTCTCTTAAACTCTAACTTCGAGTTCTCATTTACCACTGTCGGTTACCCGAAACATATCACCATCAGTTGTCAATCACCTAGCATTACTAAACAACAGAAAGGTTTCACAAAGATTAACTTGTCTCAAACGAAAGAGAGTTGTATAGACTTCTTTCATCTTCCGTCAGGCCCGTTCATCCTCGTGTTCCTACTTGGACCATGGCTATAATGCACGCCACTCTTTTAGTAAAATCAGCAGCTTCTTTTCCCCTGGACTTGCTGCTTGGACAGAGTAGCCCAATCATCTAGGGAAACACAGGTGCAAGTGCCAACCAAGGCACTCCCAGGACCAAATCCACGGTTGTGATACTGCTTTATGAAATTTGAGTGGTCCATCTATACTGTAAGGTTTTTTCAAATGTACAAACTACCTGTGTCTGCATATGTAATAAAAGTTTTCTTTTAATATTCATTGGCTGCTGTGATTCTACAACCACAAAAGTCTCTGTTGATGGACCTTTGTTGTCAATTCAGTGTTTGCAGCTAGTTAAATTTTATAGGCGATCTAAGCTTTGCCGAGCCAATCTGCTCCTAGCTTGAGCCTCGAGCTTGCTCATTCCCCCAGCTTATGCAGCGATACAAAGAGCATCGCTATACTACTATTCCAATTCTGTAAAAAAGTACTAGCTAATCCAATTGCACTACTTAGCTACTTGTATTTCTAGGTAGAGCTACTCAAATGCATGGAAGGTGGAAGAGGAGAAAAACAAATTGCCTTCGGGTATTAATTATGAAGATTTCATTGTCTCAAGCTAGTCTTAGTTACAGGAGTTCAATTCACGTAGGGTGTTGAATAGAGGTGAATGAATGGATGGATACCTCTCGACATTTTAACATCCACAGTGTTGGAACAAGGTCTAAAGAAAGGATGCATTTATAGGGTTTGTTTAGCTCCACAAGTGGGGAATCTGGTGCTCAAGAAACAAACTGGTCTTTGATCATGAAGATATTCACCATTGCTTGAAGGGTGGTGGAGCAAACACTGCACGGTAAACATTGAGATATAGATTTGGTTGGTCGTTTCAACATCACCTGAGCCACAAAGTTCTGCCTCTAATGATAATGGGATGGCTAATTCTGACTCCATTTCTGGTGCTCAAAGAGTTTTTCTTCTTTTTGTGGTTATTGGCATACCAGGTAGAAGATTCCGGCTGTTTACAGGGTATTTGTCAAGTGATAACCAACTTGAATGTAATTGGTTTAAGAAAGCGTACCACTTTTTTATCTTGGTGTGATACTACAAGAGGGTACAACAGTTGGTCATTGGTGTGGGATAATTCAAATTGCTAAGTAGTGGCCTCTAGTGTGTCAGTGTATTGGTAAAAAACCTAAGGGATTTTTGTGCAATTTACCTTCTTTGCTCCCTTTAGAGGGTTTAAACATTCCTCATGGGATCCATGTCAGACAACCATTTGCAGGACATTATATAGACAATTTTAAAATTCCGGCATGACCCTCTATCTTCGAAATAAAAATTAAATCAATCCAAATCTTAGAAACCCACCTGCACCCGACGTGTGTACCCGAGTCCATGTAACATAGTTGTCCATTAAAGGACATGACCAAAACAACTCTAATCCCTCAATGCAAATACCATTTTCAGGTACCATAAAACCAGTTAACATACTGAGGAAGAATAAAATTGGAAGCCAAAAAGAGCAAACCTGGCAATTGCCCAGATGGCACAGGCACATCGATCCAATCGTATGATTGTACGTGTAATGTACCATATAAAAGCTTGCTCAACACAGTCATTCCAGGATGGTTATGTAAAGGTATCATAGAGGAAGTTGGCAAGCAAAATATTCCCATCTGTTAGAAAATACAGAAAACAATGCCACAATTTAGTTTCCAAGTTTCCTTGTAAGCACCTTCTACCCAACAAGAAGGTCGTCCATGAGATCATGTACCACTTACAGTGAAGCTTTCGCACTCATGTATATGCAGGTATTTGATCGGTGGCAGTGACTGCAGACTACCGTTACGCCCACGCACTGAACCTGTCCACCCACGTACCAGCTGAGCCTCCTGCTCAAGGCCGACATCCGAGGGCTTGATCTTGTCTGCAAATCAACTACGCGTTAAGACTGAAAGAGGTATATTAACATTGGATGGACTCCACTTTACAACAGCAACGAATTGCAAAAAACAACCATAAACCATAAAAAAGCATCTTATTTAAATTCTTATACCATATAAACAAGCAGACTGCACTCACATAGTTGCACCATCATACATCTCAAGTAAACAAAATTCACATAAATAGTTCTCAAGATCTGCATAATAAACAGATACATTTAAGCCGCAAGGTCCAGTCATGATCTATGGTTACAAGTGCAAAAAGTTGACTGCCCACTACAAAATCTAAAATCATTCTGTATCCAGTATAAAGTCATAGACAAGCTACATTATTAGATCACACACATGAAAAACAGAGGAGAAAACAAAGAAGAAGAAGAAAGCACAAAGCTTAAACAAATTGCCCGACTAAAATAATTATTTTAGCTGCTATGTTG
Source organism: Arbutus unedo (assembly GCA_014822125.1). Classification (NCBI taxonomy): domain Eukaryota; kingdom Viridiplantae; phylum Streptophyta; class Magnoliopsida; order Ericales; family Ericaceae; genus Arbutus; species Arbutus unedo. The sequence continues at coordinate 434 of JABCMJ010041256.1, read as the reverse complement.
TGTAGCATTTACCAGACGTATACATCAGATGTAGTAAAATGTACATAACACCGTCCATTTTGCATGAAACAACAAAATGAGGTCATAATGTTACCATATTAAGTCCTTGCTATATCTCTGTTTTCACACAGAAGCATCTTCATCTTCATCTTCAATCTGACAAATGGCAACAGCAAGAATGAAGTTTTCCAAAGGACACTTTTGAAGCTGCAATGTCTTGACTTGGGTAGGTTTGGGGCTGTATAGGGGTATTATCTGGATGTTGGTTTTCGTTTGGTTGGTTACGAAATCAAAAAATGAAGACAGATACAAGGAGAAATACAGAGGCTGGAAGGACAACCCCAGAAAAAAGCCATCGAGGAGAGACATTATGGCTCTCTTTGGTTCTTGAAAATATCAAGGAGGAAAGTCATTCCCCAGAAATATGACTTGTA
>JABCMJ010041241.1:0-11638 GCA_014822125.1 Arbutus unedo | reverse complement strand
ATAGACCATAAAACCATTCTGTGTGTGCGGCCGTGTGCTTACCCAAAAAAACAACACATGTACAGGCACATCGGCACATGCTCTATTGCATGTGCATGCCCTTGTTGCAGCTAAGAAGCAGATAAGAGGAAGAAACGTGTGTTCTATATCCACATCCAAAGTAAAAAGAAAGAAACTCCACTAGAAGTACAGCGCAAAACAAGAATACATAGGAAAAAAGTACCTTAATTAAACACATACAATGAACAAAAGATGATAGGAGTTATTTCAAGAACATATAAATGTAAAAGCACACAAATCCTAGGAACAAAACAGAATTTACAGATCAACACATACACATGCTATAATTATCAACCTGTACAGTAGCAGCTGTCACTATGTCCAAAATAGTGCTGGTGGTATAACTGTTCGACTGCAGTCGGATGCGTCTTGGTTCAATATCCACAGTACTTTTGGACCAAAATGCAAAAGTTGATGGATCAAACACCTAAATAGAAGGAAAATACAAATGAATTAACTACAGTGGGAAAAATATGTAATAAGCACAGACTAAACATACCTCGAATCTGGTTACTGTCTCAAGAGGATAAATTCTCAATGTTCGACTCGTACTGGGATCAAGCATACGGATTCCATCCAAACCAATCTGCAAATACAGAGCAATAAATAATGAGCAGCTCAAAGATGGGTATAAACGTATACGGAACAAAGCCAAATTGGTGACAGCCAAACAAATAAATCCAATCATTGAGATAATTTCACTACCACTACCAATATCTATGCCCACCTCAAAGAAGCTTCAATGTAAATATAATAACATCCAAATCAACAAACCAGAAATTTTTAAAAAAAAATTAAAACTGGGAACAGATCTTGCCACTCAAAGGTGTAATCTGAACAGTGCCCACCTTAGCCTTAAGGGGCCAATGAGCTGGATTGAAACTTGTCGTTGGGGCCACCATTCCCAAGTTGGGCCGGGCAACCATCTAATGAAACCTGGTCTAAACACGCAAGGGAATGGGGGCACGAGCAGGACTGATGGACCGGGCCACCAAGAACGTATTGGGGCGTAGCACAGTAAGGACCTAGCATGGTCAACTAGAATTGACGTCAAGAAGTGTTTGCTACATGGAAAGGCCCAGCAATGTGGAGAGCAAGTTGTGGCCTGACTGTCGAATAGTTCTATATGCAATTAGAACAAAAATATGGCCCCATTATCACAAACAACAGTTAATTTTATTGCAGTATCGTTCCATGGAAATAAATGTGTGATGGGGATTATGCTCGGTTTCCGAAACAGATTTAGTTATCTAAACAAAAGTGGCCAATAGCACCTGCTCATTGGTTTTGGCACAGCCGGGAGCTTTTACTTTCCAGTTACAATCGCTTAAATAACAAATAACAGCTACTCTATTGTTGAAGGGAAAGAAGTTAATCAATACAAAGGATTTCCTTTAAACCTGGCAAAGAACATCCATGGTATTCTGGCCTCCACTTTCAGCCAAGAGCTTAACTCTAAATTTCTGCACTCCACTCTTGACATCTTGCTGGGTATCAGCCTTGGGGACTGCCCTTACAATCTTGGCCGGACTCGATTGATGATCTTTCCCAGATGATAAACTAACCGGCCTTCCAAAATCATCGAACCCCGACCAAGTCGATGACTTTGATGCCGTGCCACGAGCTCCATATGGTTCCACCTTATTCCCTTGATAAGCATACACACCATCACCATATCCATACCCACCACTATCATACCCACTCTCTTTTCGCTTACCGTATAAATCCAATCCCAAATCGGACCTGCTGCGACCATAACCACCACCATCACCACTACCACCACTACCACCACCTCCACCACCACCAGCATACCTACTAGAAGGATCGTCGAAGTAGCCCCCTCCATGATCAAATTTCAAGTTCTTCTCATATAAATTCTCATTACCGAGTGGAATTGAAGAGCCTAGATGAGCGTACAGGCTAGGGTTTGGGTTTGGAGGGAATGAAGATGGAGGAGGAGCGTAACTGGGAGCTGTCTGGTGCTGATCGTACTGCGGATAATAGGGTTGTTGCTGTTGGTACGGGGCATGGTGATCGTACGAAGGGAAGGAAGACGGAGGTTGAGCAGGGGCGGGAGTGAAGGGCAGTAAACTAGGGTTTGGGGTTGGGGTTGGGGTTGGGGTGTATGAAGGAGCAGTGGGAGGGGGGATTGTGGGGACAGGATCAGGATTTTGAGGATAGGACGGGTAATTGGAGAGATAAGGTGAGTAATCGGAGGCGGAGTAATTGGTGGCGAACGGAGGTGCAGAGGCGTACGTCGACGGCGGATGGTTGGGTTGGTGATCGATTGGACTGGGATTGGGAATGGGATCGTAATTTGGATTAGGATTAGGGTTTGGAGGGTACTGGTAGTACGAGACGGAGCTGCTGTAGTCACCCTGTTGCATTTTCTGCAGCGAGAGGAAAGAGAGAGAGAGGAAGAAGGTGGTAGCTCAGTTTGGGACGATGACGAGGCGATGAGAGAGAGAGAGAAAGAGAGCGAGCGAGCGAGCTTGCTTTCGAGTTTCGACTTGTTTTGGGCTGACCTTGATGAAGAGTTTAGGCCCGCTATCAATATGGGCCAGACTGGTGGCCCAGTATACTTCCTTTAGCCCAGGCAATCTCCTTCACAAACCAAAAAGAAGAAATAGGTCCAAAGCCCAGACAAAACAGGGGAACCAAGGGACCCGGGGATTCTACTATGCATATGTGCACAACATAATGTATTGGGAGTTAAAATAGTATCATTTTGACTACTTAATAATTATCCAAACGGTTAGGCAATATTTTGACAGTTTTTTGTGGTCAAATTGTCATTGTTTTGACGCTCATCATCCCTCGTTGTGCTCTGTGCACAACAAACGCGTAACAGAATTTCGTGTCCGGAACAAAGACATTGGTTTTGGCAAAATCTCTTTTAACTGGTTGTGTAAATATAACTACTCGAAGGGAAAGTAATATAGGAAGATATAAATTCCATTTGCTATTACTTATACATGCAACCTATTAAAGTTTGAAATTTTATTTCATTTTTAGTATTTTATTAAATTGTTAGAAATTTAATATTTTTCACTTTTTGAGACACAAAATAATTAATCAAGTTTCTAAAATTATTATGCTTTATTATATTGTTTCGATTGAGAATGTGGTTAATTCACTTATTTTTTCTCAAGGCATAATTGACTTTAAATTTTTATAGTACATAATAATAATAACTAATAAGTAATTCTTCAATAACCTGATTACAGTTTCCTTCCTCGCAAATCACCAAACCTTTAGAAACTAACAATATTATAGTTTTACTTGACTCCCAAGAAAAAACTAAAATTAATAACAAAATCAAGAATCCCAATAAAAATTACCGAAAAAGCAATTAATGCTATGACAAAATAAAACATCCCAACATGAACTACCCATTATCTTTTGCACATAGCTAGTGTCATGACAAAAAATTCAATTCCTATCTATAACTAGTATTAAAAAGATCACTTTCTCCTGAAGTTTTCATAAAAATTTAACGCATAAACTTGAAGACGTTTTTTATTAGAGTGATTTTATAAAAACCAACAAAATAAGACCAAATACAAATTAAGAATACTTCAAGCATATCAGTACTGACTGTTTGAAATTCTCACCCCTTTACCAACAATAATTGACAATTCAAAATCACAGGGACGATTTCTACATTCAATCTCCGAATTTAACAATTAACTTCATTTCCGTTCCGTTTCCCGAATAAAAAATCACCACCACCCAGTGAACCGCACCATCCCCGCCTCTAATTGGAATAAAAAATCCTATGACAAAGTACAATATAATAAACTTACTTTTGTAATTTCAATCAAATGACAGAAAATAATTTACGAAACAAATATATAATACTTATACGGATAAAAAATACAAATCAATATAGATTTTGTATATATAATAAACAGGACGAAACTCGAAGCGAGAATTAAATCAAAAGTACGTGAACCGACCTCCGACCCGAACCCCGATGATCTTTTTGCCTCCAAATCCAGTTGGACCTCAAAAACATCTCCCTAATTTCAATCCAAATGTACTAGTAACTGATTGAAACGGATCAATCTGGACAGATGGAATTGCCATCCCTATGAATCACAGCACGCGAGTTGTTGCCGAAATATTGCCCCTCGAAACTAAGTCGTTTTAACTCTATGCATTTCGACAAGAATTCACAGACAAAACAACATCATTTGTATCCCGGATACTGAAACTTTAGGAAGATCAAAGCATTCAAAGCACGTCAAATAGCAACCAAATAAACATGAGTGAGCCTCAATAAGGGCCACTAACAGCAGGAAAAGAAAACCTGATTACTAAAGCCAAATCAAAGTTGCTGCCGTGCTGGCATTATTCTATATCACTATCATACCTCAAAAATAACAGTATTTTCATCTAATCTGTTTCCGGTATTGAGGAGTTCATCAAAAGTTGCTTCACCACCAACGGTGCACCTTTCCCCTGAACGGGGGGACATACCAGTTTTTTCATCACATAAGAAAATTTCAAAAAAATCACTCTTATGCAGTAACTCTAGAAGACTCTCCGACTGCGCTTTCCATTTTGGAGTACCACTCACCAATGCGCGTGTGCTCCACCATATCTTTACCAGACTTGAGGTAGCGGATAGGTCTCAAGACACCATACACGGCAAGATCAGCTAGATTAGGTTTCGAGCCACCTGTTGGGAACAGTTAAAGAGTATTCGCATTTCAGAAAAGCAAAACTATCATGTCAAGTTTAATCGCTATAACATGAAATGGGGAGTTGAACTAACCGAGATATGTTCGACCCTTAAGTGCATCCACCCATGTCTCTGCAGCTTCATACAAGGCTGCACGCTCATCGGTGATATTGTGTCTCTTCTTTAGTTTCTTTGACACGAAGTACATAGCTGCGGCTCCAGCATACTTGGCCACTATTCTTTCAGAGAAGCTGAAATTGCCTGTAATCAAGTAAGAATATAATTATATAACTAGTTTTCTTAGTACATCTCAACTTTGACTAGTGTCGATAAATCCATCTCATTTTTTTCCTTTTGACTGCAAATCATAGAAGTCACATCATGCAGACGCAAGAGATAGAGTCTGCTCAGTCTGAATCTAACCCAGAATAAATGAATTGTCCTAAGACAAGTTCAGTCTGCTGCATCTACTAACAGGCAAAAGCTTGGAGGAATAAGATGGATCAGATCTACTCTACCCATTTCGAATGCAGCTTCTCTGGATGGAGGTTATTCCCAGCTATAATGGGATTAGTCGGTGCCAGGTGGACTGGAATGCATGGCCGGGAAATTCAGCAATAGAAATGAACTCAATGGTACAACCAAACCAGTATAAATCCCAAAGCGATTAAGATATAATGTTACAGCAGGATTCATCTAACTTAACAAGATTTCAGCAATCAAAATAGACAACCATACATTATAGAAAGGATAGGACTTGTAAGCATCACTAACTAAATAAAAGTCAAGAATCAGTACAACCTAAATTATGGCTTGGTATTAGAATTTACTACATCAACTAGGACATGTCCTTAGATAGGTACAATATGCAGCAATCAAGATCTCACTTATTTGATTAAAAAAAGGCACAATATGAAAAGGTGGTCTGGGTAAATGTGTGCGGATCACCTCACTGACGAGCCGCACATCGCCAACGGCATGAATCCTAATGTAATGCCACTATGAATAGTGTTTTGCTAGCTTAATGTAAACGGGCCAAGTACGGTGAGCCACCGGTCCTTCGCGCAACCCAAGCAACTGAAATTATTCAGGTGAGCTGATCATATAAAATAGGAGTCTCCACCTCCGTGTATGCATGAACCAGTTTCTCCAACTCCCCTAAGCCCATAGAATCTAGACATTTAGTTCACCACTGCCAGTCTACCTCTCTCCAACTACTAAGATAATCTTGACGCTCTTAGTGGTTATTATACTCCCCAAACGACTCCATAACCATTTAGAGTGACAAGAGGTCTTTGTGGCATAGGAAGTGGCTAGGGCGTCAAGTCTCTCAATGGCAATTGCCTCAGCCATTGTGATATCATTAGCTTGAGATATATTTAGAGATTGGCTTGAGCGTGATAATGTCAGTCATCATGAACCTGAAGCTCTTGTGGGCTCGAATCATGGCAGTGAAAGAGCAAATGAATCACATGAACCCAATATTCTTTATACTCATTGTATCATTCTCTCTTGTTGGTTGCCTCAATATGACTCGAACCATGCGCCCCCCCCCCCCCCCCCCCCCCCCGGCGGGGGAAGAGTTGTCGTCCCAAAAAATAGTGCTAAATGTCCATGCTAACCTCATCATATCCTCCCATTACGAAACAGATGGCATCATAGGCGAGGAGAAAACAACATAGTACTTTAAAGGAAGTAATTAGCTTGTCCACGATAACTTTGGCCAAGAACCACAGACTCAAACAACCCGTTGACACAAAAACAGTACGACGTCAACTTCTCTACATGCATATTTAGTTAGATCACAACAGTGAGGTATTTTTCATCATTCTACGTATCAAAAATGATGTGCATAAGAGTCCTAATAAACTATGTTTGAAGAGCCCTGTTCACATCACACATTTTTGTCATAACATGTAGTGTTTCTTTCTGTGGAGATCTATCCAAGACAATGAAAGATGTGAAACCCTGGAGGGACAAATGAAAACAAAACTAATGAGAAAGGTTAAACATGGAGGTCAGATAGCATTCCCTTGATGATAGCAGAACAGTTATAGGAAACAGTTAAGGGTGAATATCATTTCGCTTTATGATGTACAAATATAATTACAAAAAAAAAAGGACGTTCCAATTTTATGCTTCTATGCCACATTCCTCCGTAGTTGGAGAATGTAAACTATACTTATTATTCTCAAAATCAGTCCAAGGATCATCGAGACATACCGTGGGTTGTGATATAGTCAAAAGACTCGAGAGCCTCAGAAGGATTTCGATATATATTTGGTGATAAGACATGCACCAGGTGATTGTCGACCCACCTACGACACAACCAGTGGCATTAGCGTAGAACGCATCAAATAAGCTATGTTCAAATAACCCACAAGCTAGCTAGCATACAATGTACATCTAAATTCTAAACTATACCCAAATAACAAATAAGTTTTCTATAACGTCCACTCTTTATAATAACAAAATAAATTGGCAGAACGAGTGTTTGCCAAAGCAAATGCTCCTTCTCTAATAGCAAAAATACCGTGGCTGTGTAGCATATATAGAAATGCATGCTGGCAAAAGCAAATCATACAAGTAAATGAATTAAAATTTATAATCGCGAGTACTTGATGACGGCCACATGTTCGCGTAAGAGCTCAATGGGATTCCCTCCTTTCTTTGTCTGAATCAAGGGGGAAGGACCAGGTGAGTTCTTAATAATAATCAGAATATTTTTTTCGTGTTAAAGGACAAACACGGATTTCTTTTTCTGATGTTTCAAAAACAACTCCATTCCAAGGATATTCTTAAAAAATGAACTACATTAATAGATTCAAATTGCCCGTTCCTCGATAGTAACTATCGATAGTTTCAAAGTTAGAAGAAAGAGGGATTTACTCAACTGGGAAAAGTAGCTAATATGAGCAAAATAGCAAATTATCATCATCTTCAGAAAGTTGAATAACACAGTAGAAATACCATACCCGCGCCACTTCCTCTCTTCCTCGTCCTCTAAGCCAGAGTCAACAGGTATCTCAGGATGGACCCTTGAATACAACTTGTTAATTATTTCTGTACACAGAGAGCATCCAAACTCATAAAAATTAGCTAATGATAATTAAATATACACTAGTAAGTTGCTTCAGAGCCATGAGGTTAACTGTTCAACCACAAAACAGGAGGAAGCAACAGAATTTTTTTATCAAGAACCTGATGAGTCAACCATCTGTTCACCGTCAACCACCAGTATTGGGACCTTCTTGTAATCAGACCATTTGATCTCCTTTTTGTTGATGGGATTGACCTCCACAACTTTGTAAGAAATATTATGGTAATCCAGGAATGCTGGGAGAAGATGAAAATGAAGTAATGTCAATCTACACATGAACAAATCTGTCAAGCTGACAGTAATATGCATCAAATATAAGAGAAAACCAAAAAAAAATCATCACACATGAGGACTCATCAGTTTAAATCTAAACCCTCCACTTTGCTCTTCTAACGGTAAGCCCGCATCCTGTCAGAAAATATTGGTCAAATACTTCCACAAAGTTTCTTACAAGTCAGCTCAATTAACTTCTGTTGTCCATTCAAACCAATAGTAGATTTGTATGCTCAGTCAATTGACCGGAGTAGACAGCTCCAATCTATTCAAAAAGTCATTCCATCATATCTCAACAAAGGATCAGACATAACACTTACAACCTATGAAGCACAGGTACTCCGAAAACGACGCCGTACGAGTACCGGGTACGGGTACAGCTCCAATACGGTTTTTGCGGTACCGGGTACTTCAAAATGGTATGGGTACGTTTTCAGCTTTGGGTATGCCAGGGGTACACGAAGGGTATGGCTCCGGTACGAAATTGGGTTAAAAAAATGGGTAGAGGGGTCGTTTTGCAAGTTGTTTCTAATTATAGGGGTTCCAACTTCCAGCGTTCCATAGCCATCCTCCAACATTCCAGTTTTCCAGACTTTGAAGCCAGGTAACAAGCTCTCTCTCTCTCTCTCGCTCGCTTGCTCTCTCTGCGCGCGCTCACTGCTCGTTCCAAACTTCTTGGTGCAAATTGATTTTTTCTGAATAGTCAATGGTTAACTGGTTCCAGACTTCTTGCTCGTTCTAGACTTCTCTCTCTCTCTCTCTCTCTCTCTCTCTCTCTCTCTCTCTCTCATGCGCGCGCTCACTGCTTGTTCCAGACTTCTTGGTGCAAATTGATTTTTTCCGAACAGTCAATGGTTAAATGGTTATTTTAATGATGTGGTTCACAGTATTCTGATTTAAATCACAAAATAGTTTACTGTCCTATTGTAAAACGCATAGCCATTGCCTGTTAGTATCATTGGGGCATGCCAAAAGTCAGTTTTGTTTGAAGTAATTAGAAGTATAAATTGGCTTATTTTATATTTTATAATAAGAAGTACAGATAGGAATATAGGATCAAATACTTGTCCGAAAATATTGTATAAATGTTACATAAATGGCACTGCTGAGTACAGGAATGTTACATATATCCGAAAATATTTTGTAGGTGGTGGCCTATTAGGATGTATATCATGTATTACACTAAATACAGGAATGTTACATATATTTTTAATTTATATATGTTACATAAAGTCAGTCTCTATTATACTATATTGGATGGTGCCAGTATACTTGAGATCGCTGATCTTTCACTTGATGAGCCAGAGATGGAAGTTGTATTGTCGATAAAGATCAAGATCCTTAGCAGGCAGAGGGATTGTGATTATATTTATGTTGCATTATTGCTTATGGACTATGATTCTTGTTTACTTGAAAACACTAATTTATTTATGTTGTTTTTCATTGGTAAAATGAGTTTATATTCTATTTTATACAATAAAATATAATAAAATAACATTAACGTACCTAGCTGTACCCGTACCCTACTTTTTGGGATTTTACCGTACCCCATACCCGTACCCGTGCCGCATACCAGTACCCATGCTTCATGGCTTACAACACTCCATTTCCAAATTTAGAACTTCAGGAGGTAGCTGTCGTGTACTCCATCTTTACGGAATGCAATAGTGGCCAAAAGCATTTTCCAGATGGAATAGCAGAAATACTATTTGTAGGTGAAATCAACTCTATCATGGGCGCTGAATTATTCTTGTTTCAACAACCACATGACGCTCAACAAGTATCGACATAAGTGGCATAATTGGAAATTTGACTTATTGGGGGCAAATCAACACTAAAGTGTCTTTGAGATATCTACTTAATTTCGACTTAACTTGATCTCCAGACAATGATAGGCCAACCGTCATCTGATGCCAAAACTGTTACAATTGGTCTATATTTATGTTGAATATTATTTTGGATCATCGTTAAGCTTATTTCCTGATCATCTCAATTTAAAACAAGATAATTCTACTCGTTATATTGCTTTTTATCTGTGTTTGAAAAATCGGGATAATTGGTAGTTGGCTACCCACCGATGTGACTACCCCCAAATTCCCTAGGAAAATCATTTGGTCACCGAATCGGGTCTAGGCGCCAACTAATCAGACCGGCCGATTAGTCAGCCACCGATTAATCGGGGTCTAGGCACCGACTAACGAAACTTTTATGTGTAATGTGTGACTTATTTTCATTTTGTTTGGGAACCTTGAACTTTGTAGGAATATTTATTAAAAAAGGAAAAAAACCGACTAATCCCCGATCACTAGGCCTACGTGCTAGAAGGTCTCCCACCGCCCGACTAGCGCCTAGCAATTTTTAGAACCCTGTTTTTATATCTTTAAGATGGTAGATTCTCATAATTTAAGACCTCAAATACATATCATCTTTAAAGAATAATACAATTAAATGACGTAGTTAGCCTTAATGTCTGATTTCTTTATAAACATAAACAGCAGGTTCAATACAGTGTTGATTCAACATAAATTTCAAAATATAGCAAAGTAACTATACAAGGCCAAATATATGAATTGTTGGAGCCTTTTATGCAACTTATCAAAGCAAAGCAGGATAAAGACAAAGAGACAAAGTAATGAACGGCTAACTAAAATTCATAGTTGTTTGGCTAGGGAACCGAAGCACGAAGATGAGACTTAGAGCTGCAGTAAATGTGGAAGTTTCAGAAATTTTCAGGGGGGGCAGCTACCCTAACTAGGCCTGATCAGCATCATATTTTGACTCAACCAACTTCAAAATATCTATTACTATTATAAAGAGAACACCGCTTTTGGTCTGTAAACACACTTTTCTTTTCTAAAAGTGCCTATAAGAAAAAATATTATTTATAATTAACTTCCAATCCAATTACTAATCAGGACCAAATAGAAAAACCATTCTAGGTAACTGCTAGGAAAATCTTCAAATCGTGTTTTCCCTTTCCAATTCTACAGTTTTTGCACGGGCATTGTGTGTGCCTCGAACACTAGTAGTTAATAAGATCTTCTCTGACATCTACCATGGGAACTTAGTTGCAGTGTGCATATATATGTAATCCTATCCAATTAGATACACAATTCGCGAACAGCTTCAATAAAATGTTGTTTTAGTGTGAAATCTCTCTACGTAAATCCAGGAAAACATCAAGGGGAATAAACATCTGCGAATTATTAAGAATCATAATCCTTTCAATTAACACCATTCATTGCAATAAGAATAAGAAATTGTCATCAACCGCTCTTTATAGAAATACCATAGAAGCCTAACTAAAAAGATTCAAAAGGCGCTGAAATGGGATGAACGGTAATACCTTTAACCTTGTTACAGAACGGACAGGCTTCGTACTGATAAAGGACGACGTCCTTGGGAATGAACTCCTTGGACTGCGGCAATTCCTTAGCGTGGACCTCTTCGGCGAGTGTAGAGGCAGCTACTGAGAAGATCATGGTCCCTGCGACGCCGTTAGCGGCGGAACGAGTCCA
>JABCMJ010041236.1:0-17838 GCA_014822125.1 Arbutus unedo | reverse complement strand
TTCCAGTTTCAAGAAACGAGCATATTTTTCCAACAAATACTCGTCCGTCTTGTCTTGAATTCCTGCACATATAAGATAAAATAGACACAATATGTTATTTTTTCTGTATAGATCTGTGCAATTATACTATAATGTGCAAGTATAACATTTTCACTAATTTTACCGTCGGTACAGAAAGAATGAGAAAGAGAATGTAAGTTACCTTCAACCGGTGGTAAAAGTTTCTTAGACGACGTCGAATCAAATTATCTATGAAAATGTGTTCGGATATGAGATAAAATTCTTTAGACAATACATACCACTTTAAAACATTAAAATATAAAAATAGTGAAACAAATAAATGCATGCCTTTCATTATCAACGATTGTGGCAATAGGCGTGCATGCATTGGCAAGAATATATCGTTTACCGAAATGACAATATATAGAATATAGGTGTGTGTTTTTTTGTTTTGTATAAGTCGATTTGGATAAAAACAGTGAATCATTCAGAAAATTTATAAACTCTTTGGATTTACAAATAATAGTGAATTTGTAAACTCTCCGTATGCACAAATTAAACATTTTGTAACTTTTTCTGGCTGATTATTCATGCAGTGTGTGGACTTTTGCTTCTTTTACGTAGGCACGACTATGTCATATTTTAAGTAACATGAAATTATTTTCAAAGTAGGAATATAAACTAAACGTTTTCAAAATAATATATTTTTGAAAACGTTTTCAAAATAAATAATCCAAATACCCCAATTTTCTTCTTTGATCTCGCAAAATTTTTATGGAAATGATAAATTGTTCCTAATTGAAATATAGGAAATTAATTATTGTAGGAAGACTGCAGATGTGGAAACATAAATTAATGGGAATTAGAATCCATGTAATTTATTGCCCAATTCTCTTTTTAATGGCAATTAGAATCCATATATTAACATAAATTAACTTGTAACTAGAATTCAATTCTCTTCGGTTGAATTTTTTTTAAATTTTATCCATTGATTCTTTTCAAAATACCAAATTTTCTCTCGCAACATTTTTATAGAAATAACAAAATGTTCCTAATTGAAATATAACAAATTAATTATCGTAGGAAGACTGCAGATGTGGAAACATAGATTAATGGAAATTAGAATCCATATAATTTATTGCCCAATTATCTTCCTAATGGTAATTAGAATTCATATATTAATATAAATTAACTTGTAATTAGAATCCAATTATCTTCGGTTTAGTTTAGTTTTGAGATTCTATCCATTGATTCTCTTTCAATGGGAATAATCTTTTCTATGCTATATATGAACCTCAACCGTTGGATTGCAATCTCAATTTTCTTTTATTTTAAAAAGCATATTTTTATTCAGAAAAATTATAATATTAGCAATCAAAATAATAATTACTGCACAAATTATTCCTTTTAAAACTGAAGTTACAATTGAAAGCTATCATAAAAAAAGTTCTAATCAAAATATAATTACTTGACAAATTATTCCTTTTAGACCAAAATATACCATCAAAAAAGTTCTTAAAAATACAAAAAGTATAAATATTTGGGAAATACGTGTTGCGCTCAGAGTGAATCTCATGCAAAGTCGTCCAGTAATAATATATACTATAAATTTTTAACAAAATTCTCATATTTAATTTTTATCATAATTCGATAAAATATTTTCGTACTCCTAAGTATACCTTGTTTGTTATAGAATACTCAGTTGGATATGGGTAGGGTATAATTTTGCTACTTTCATACCCTAACATTCATACAATAGTGCTACATACACATCACTTTTGCACATCATTTTTACACATCATTTAAAACTACGTCGTTTTGTGTTGAAGAAGACCCAAATATATTTTGAGCGATATGTGTAAAAGTGATGTGTGTGTATCATTTTTGACATTCATAATCGTACCCGCACGGTTATTATTTCCTTAACCTAGTTATTGATTTGGGTGAATTACACTTATCTCCCCTGAGGTTTATAATATATACAATGCCTCTCTGATATATCTAAAATTACTCTAACCTCCCTTATTTTTTAAACTATTGTGCAATTACCTCTTCTATCATAAAAATCTGTGAAACGTTGTTAGATACGCTATTAAAACTTCAAGTTTGAGAATTTTTTTAACAAAACAAATTGTAATATAATTCTTATCACATTCAAGACAGCCTATCTTAAATTTTTGTAATTTTTTTAAAGTCAAAATTCGGATAGATTTTAAAACTCTGCTTGAATTTTGACTTTAGAAAAATCTAAAAAAATCAATATAGGTTATTTAAAATGCAATAAAAATTATGATATAGTTCATTGTATCAGAAAAAATCTAAAATGTGAAGTTTTAATAGTGCAACTAATAAGTTTGACTGATTTTAACAGTAAGGGAGGTAATTGCATAATAATTTAAAAAGTAAAGGAGGTCAAGGTAGTTTTAGAAACCTTAGGGAGGACATTGTACTTTTTATAAACATCAAGGAAGGTTAATGTAATTCACCCTATTGATTTTTCTAATGTTATAATTGTTTTGTGCCTGTCCAATCCAAATATAATTTGTAACCATCCAGTGAGTCCATCTCACCATAAGTCTTCTGTACCATCGGTTAAGAGACCAAATTTTTTTTTCCTAAAAGAAATGAAATAATGCGGAAGTATTAATCAAAATATTCATCAGAGTTTATATTTATTAAAAACAGAACTTACATAGTAAGAGCAAAATCTATCACAAATTTCAAATTAGTATTTGATTGTGATGATGTTTGATGACGTTGGTGATATGTTAGTTATAATGCAAATTAAATATAATATGAAATGTTGCTTTATCTTGCCTTAAAATATGACTTATATCGTTTATGATTTGACAAACAAAAAACAGAGAAGGCATTACCGAGGACAGTAAATCAAGGCTCATCGCATATTACTGTAATATTTCATATCCCTTTTGTTCTGTCAAATTTTTTCTAATTTATAAATTTGTCAAAATTTTAAACTTAGTTGTTCATATATTTTGATGGTGATACTCCCAAATTCAAATTTTGAATACGCCAGGAGAAGGTAGAGACACAAAGGCTAATTGTAGATTTGGAATAGTAAGGAGTTTGGTGCGAAGGAAGGAAAGGAAGTTTGGAAAGAAAATGAGTCAGAACTTGCATAGTAAAATCTATCACAAATTTCAAAGTAGTATTTGATTGTGATGATGTTTGGAAAGAAAATGAGTCAGGTAATAGAAATCTGGAAGAAGAAAGGGAGAAATTGAATTTTGATAAAGGGAAGGTGTATGGAAGAGGAAAGAACGCCCACCATGATCGTCCAACGCGGGGGAGCGCAGCCGGACTGGATGGCAGCACCTGACATGATTAAACGAAAGTTCTGACAAGCAAAGGGATGTGCATTAAATGAAAAGTGACTGCCGGTCTTTAGAAGAAAGATTCCTTGCTTTTGAACTCCTGCTCGAATTGGGAATGGAAGACAACTGATAGGCATGGATCGGTATAGCTTGTCACTTTGTTACTTAATATCTAGTCATCCACTACTCATCCACTAAATATTCACCCGCTCAATAAATAATCACTCAGTTTTCAAATGCTCAACACAACATTACTAGCAAGCACTCGACCTTTCAAGAGTCGTTCCGCTCGGTCAAGAAAAACTAATCACAGGATCCGCTAAGTAAGATCTCACAAACAAGAAAAGATGAGCACGTTTCTCCGAACAAGAAAAGATAAGCGTGATCAGCAACCATCATCCCGCCTAAAATCTCTACGTCTTCCCACCCTACAAAAGGGGCTACAAGGCCAAACAAAAGGTTTTTACTCATACTCTA
The DNA here is from genome assembly GCA_014822125.1 of Arbutus unedo. NCBI lineage: Eukaryota > Viridiplantae > Streptophyta > Magnoliopsida > Ericales > Ericaceae > Arbutus > Arbutus unedo. The sequence continues at coordinate 14,026 of JABCMJ010041236.1, read as the reverse complement.
CACCCTCTCTCTATTCCTAATTTGATTGTCAGAGATTCCTTGGCTGAAAATCACCCCCTGTCCTGGGAATTGTGAGTAGGAACCACCACCGGAGCATGGAGTCAACCGTTTTGTTTTCGGCATCATCAATTTTCATTTTGAATTATGAGAAGATGATGAAAGAAAAGTCATATTCTACTTCTATTTATTCATTATGACTCATCTTTCTAAATTTAAAAAAAATAAAAACAATCTACCCATTTGCTTCATTATCAAATCCTCTCTTTTTCCTTTCGTTTGGTATACTTCCCTGGTATCAATCCAACATTCAAACACAACTTAAAAAGACAAAATGAGTTCTTACTCTAAAATTATCCAGGCACCTGAAGCATATGGCCCTGGGGAATCCAAGATATATGCAGTATCATTTGCTAGCATTATTATCATAAAGAAGTCTTTCATTTCAAACTAATTATTGTTGTGCTTTACATATCTGAAAACTACAATTTGTGATTCCTAAAATTATTCTCGGGCATCCGACCACATCTTTGACGACGAGGGGCAGTAATTTCCAGATAATGCCTCTCTCCCATTCCATTTGCACCGCGAAAGAAATGAGGAGGCTTCAATCGCTAACAAAAGCTCCGCTTTTGGACTTGTTTGGTTCCCGTTTTCAAAATCAGTTATGGATAACACCCGTTACAAAACTGTTTTGAAAACATAAACAAACTAAATGTTTTCGGAAATCTAATCGATATTTTCTCAAAAATATATTGCTTTTCTAGAAATTCATTCAAAAACTGGTAAACAAACAATTTCGGAGCTTTTGTTTCAGAGTGCCTCCTTGCTCTTGTTTCATATCTCTGATACTCATAGAGCTCTAAGTATTGTTGCATTTCTAGAGCACTGAAAAAGTAATTTAGCGTCGTGGGGGAGTGCCGATTCTGCTACCGCAAGTTTTTTTCAGATGCTGCAGCAAATCGGCTACCTAACATGAGCAGCATTCCACCTACAAAAAAGACAATCAAGGCATTAAAACGCGTTTGCTTAAAATTCGACACAAAAGATTGACGATGATGTAAATACCATGCAATATGGTATTTCCAAATGGCCTACCATTACTTCCTTTCAATATCATTCCCACAGCAATTTCAGTACAACAAAGTTGAAAGAATACTGTCATCAGCCCATCTGCAATGCTAAGCTAACCATATATCAGGATAAATGGAGGTGGCAACTTGCAACGAACTTTATAAGTTTAGACTCTGGTATACCAACCGATGGGAGGTTTTTTAACGCTACACGTACCGCAAAAGATAACCCCAAGGGATCGGCCTTGTGGTCAAGATCAGAGACTCAAAGGTTTGATCACTCCTAGGTTTTCAAGTTTGAAATCTCTCAAATACTATAGGCAACAAGACTTTGCCCTCAACTCGCTTTAATTTGGGTGGACGATGTGATTGGCCACCCAAAGTTTAGTCGAGGTGCGCATAGATGGCCTGGACATTTTAGGTTATATATTAAAAAAAATAAAAAATGATTACTGAACAAAGCGTGAAACAGGTTAGAAAGCAAACTCTCTTGATTTTTCTCATTTTGATTGTTATCCTCACAAAACAACCAATAGTAAAATTACTTCATAGGACATTCTGAGTAATATATAGTAGACTCCAAATGGGTAGAAAGAGTGATTAACTGTCAGCAGTTTCTTAAGGGCAAAATTTGGATCAAAGATATTGATAAGGACTATGGAATTATCAAAAGACAAAGAATCTAACCATCAAGGTAAGGAGGACTCTTTTACTTTTGCCGAGTGAAGTCCTGTAATGTAAGTACTTTTTGTCCTGAAGTGACCTCATGTTGACCCAATTACAAGGCAAGTGAAGTGTCATTGTCTTTTGCAAAGAAGGTCAAAATGAACAACCTGTTTTGCTGTCGCAGGGTTCCCTTGTAATAAATTTAGATTCGTGCCAGAAGAATTTTCGATTTGATTTACTAATTCAAATATGATTTAATTATTTCAACATGATTGGTGCCAAAGTATTAAATTCAAGTTAGTAATTCAGATAGGATTTGTGACGGATGATTTTTATGTACGTTTTTTCTTCAATGGTTTAGATATGAACTTTTGAATCTAATTGATTAGATCAAATTTCAAGCCATTCTTTTAGAAGTGCCAGATCCTTTCACATGTTTATATCGAATCCATCATAATCTATCATGATAAAGTTCTTGATTTCAATCTTGAAATGCATATCTAAACATTAAAACCAAAATTGAGTTATCCTCCTAGAATGAGTTGCACGAGATGTTTTGGTTTCTAATCGAAGAAACCACAGGCAACCTAAGAGTACACCATTTGCCAAGAAACACGATTATACCATCGAAAATCATACTATATAATACAACAGAGCCAAGATATCGAATGAAAATAAATGCAAGGCATAACACCTCCTTAGACTATCCCATAGTAATTTCAAATGTGTGAACTGAGAAATGAAATCACACAGGAAACATGAATAATCATAAAGCTCATAGAGCTACACTGCAATTTTAAAAGTTATATTCCAAATTTCTACACCATTTTTTGCCTTTTCAAACTGCATGAAACAGAAGCAACACCAATGCAGTAAACAAAGTACAACTTACAATCGCGACATATCAATGTCAAGCGAGCTAATTAGAGCATCACCAGGGCTCTCCTCAATGTTTGAGTTGAAAAAGCACAAGGATTGATCGAACCCTTCGGATTCATCCCCTTCATCACCCTTCACCAAAACCTTCGTTTTTCGCCTAATAAACCTCAACTGGTCTTCCAAAAGACTCCTTTCCAATTCGTGCTTCATCACGAGCCATCTCAATGATTGGATCACTTCTTGATCATGGATTTGCTTCTCTTCAGCCAATCTACGAGACTGTTTGGCTTCCATTTGAATCAGACTCTTCTCATTTTGAAGGCGCCAAATCATTGCCATTGCTTCCTCAGCAGCTGTGGCAGCTGCTATTCTCTCCTTCTCGAGTTCCAAATAAACAGCACTAGTCCTTTCCCTCTCAATCTTCACCAATTTCCTCAATGCCATGACATTAAGTTCATCATCATCATCATCATCATCATCATCATCATCACCAAAAAACTCTTGTTCATTAATATCATCACCAAATTCTTCCCCCTCTGAATCAAAACTTTCCTCGACATTACCATTCCCCGTTGCAGTTTCACCAAATCCCCCATTTGGAACAAGATTTTCCTTGACACTAGCTCTATTTCTCTTTTCAATTTCATCATTTTCTTCCATTTCACCCATTGGCTCTGGATTCTTACAAAATTCCAATAAAACCCCAGGTGAAGCCCTTGTGTTACATTTATCATAAAAATAACTTTTTGAGCAAAACCCATTTCGCAAATCGGTCGATTTTCGTCTAAAACCACATGAAACCCTTGTACTGCATTTCCCATCTATACAACTTTTTGAACAGAACCCACTTCTCAAATCACTTAACTTCCTTTTAAAATCAAACAGTGACCGAATTATACCCTTGAGGTGATAGCCCACCTGCAGTACCTTCAACCCCAAATTGAACATAAAAAACAGACATAACATATTGAATAATTGCCGGAAACACCCCAATAACAAAAACCCACATCCAAAGTCACTCTTATGACCCACAAAATTGAAGCATGACACGGTGTCCATCAGGAGAAAGCCCACTATGTGGTCCCAAAATCTATCGTAAAAATCAATAACAGAGCAAACCATCACTAATATAAAAAGGAGACTTAGAATCTGCATATGGGTTTGAGTCTATAGCTTCTTAATTCAAGTTTAAATAGTTACAGATGACATTTTTATGTACACAACCCATTCGAGAAAGGATTGGATACAGGGAAGGTAAGGAGCAACTGACCTTACAGTGAGAGAGAGATAAGTTGGAGAGAGAAGAGTGGTGAATTGGGGAGCGAGAAGTGGCGTTAAGTTTGATGCGGATGAGGAGATATTTGAGTCGGCAACGGGACTGAAACGATCTCCGAAAACGCCGTTCCAGACGAGCATGTTGGAATGTGGGAGTAGTGAGGTTGTGTTTGGCATAACTTAATTAAAAAATATTTTTTGTTCTTATTTAATTGTTTAATTTTATTAATTTTTCGTAATTTTATTGGTTGGCCTTAATAAAAAATTTAAAAAATATAAAATTATATTTAAAATATTAAATAAATTCACTAAAAATAAAAAAATAAAATAAAACAATACACACGACATTTTGACATATTTTTGGTCTTTTATGATTTATTTAATTTTTAAAAATAATTTTATAATATTTTAAATTTTTTTTATAGAGGCGAACCAACTATTAAAAAATTTATGCAAAACAAAAATTATAATTTTTAAATGAAAACAAAAATAATTAAATAATAATATAATAATTAAATAATAATATAATAATTATTACAGTATAAACAGACCCTAATGTTAATTTTAAATTATTGTCAGTAATTTTTTGAAATTTAAATTTATTATTATTTTAATTATTGATTTGTCGTGATTTGAAGAAAAGATAAAAAATTATATAAAAATAAGAGAAATGTAGAAAACAAAAAATAAAATTTAATTTATTTTTCGTTTTTAATAAAACTTATCCATTTTTGAACATAAGTTTATATTTTTTAAATTTATTTTTAAAAAAAACATAAAAAATAAAAAAGAATCATAGGCGAAATTGTTGAGCGTCCTAATCCGTGGACAATTTCGTCATTTAAAGAGGATTCTGTCGCTTTCATGCTTCCACTGGGACAAGTGTCATTTGGCGGCGGCAAGTGACAAACAATCATATGGATTCTACTTAGGAAAAGTAGGCTGGGGTCATGAATTTGTGCCTTCCGGATTATTTCTAGAGGAAAAAAACAAAAAGTGGCCAAATTTTCATATTACTTTTCTTAAAATTTTTTATTAATTAACAGTCCGTCTTAACAAGAAGTAAGTAAAAAATTATAAAAGAACTTCAAATTTTTTACTATAAACAAAAATAATTCAAAATAGACAATTATTTTTATCTTTTTAAAAAAAATTAGTTCATGTTTTATTTCACCTTGTTTTTTTGACATTTCTCGTTGAGAAGAGTTAATTTACAAAAAATTAACGTAAAATTAACAAATATAATTTTTTAATAAAAATAAAAGAAATTTAAAAAAAAAATAAAGTCAAATTCAGCCTAAAATTAATATATTTTCCTTGAGTCACAAATATTAAGAAAATAACATATGTGTAAAATAATATCTTTTTATCCAGTTAGAAAAAAACATACCTGTAAAAGAATATTTGTTTAGTCACATAAAAATAATTTTCCCTTGATATCTAAATTAATATTTTTGTAGTATCATAAAAAAAGAAATATTTTAAAAGAATATTCAAGATTCAATATATTTGAAGAACTTTTTGATTTCACTTTATTTAGTTTTTAGTTTTTGACTTTTCATTGAAACTTAAAAATATCACGGACAAAAAGGCAACAAAAAATCTAGCAGAAATACGGATTCAAACCAAGTCCAAATCATGTCCAAATTAACCCTCACCCATCAGTCCTAAATCCTGGTCAAATTTACAAGAGTTGAATTTTTTAATTATTTTCCATAATTTATTAATAACCGTCCGATTAGATAATAGAAGCAAGAAAGTCAGTGCCCTATAAAAGCACGAGAAAATGGAATTCTTTTTAGGCTGGGTCCTCGACCTCCTCTTTTTAGTCAAAAAAGTCCCATTTGATTAAAACAATTTGGGATCACATGCACATGCAATGTTGATCGAATTGGAGAGTCGTGCACTAAAACGATTAAATGATATAAAATACTACTTGAAAATTGTTCGATCAGTATTTTGTGTGTTAAAATGATATCGTTCTGACACACAACATGTCATGCTGTGCGTAATACACAACAGAACCCCTAGATCCAATGTTGATAAGCAATGCTTCCATCAAAAAGAGTAAAATTACCAATTTGAACTTCTCCAAGAAAGATTGCAGCTTTACCATTTGGACTTCAACTATGATGGAAGAGTATAAGGAGTTAGAGGCCGTTTGGATGGGGTATAAGGAAGGGGATAATTTTTGGAGAGGGTAAAAAGATTAATGTGATATGTTTAGCATGGTTTGAGAGTATAAAAATGTAGGAGAATAATTTTTTACCCCTCCAAAAATAATCTCTTTGGGTACCCTCCCCTGGCCCAAAAGTTATTCCCCAGATATTATCCAAGAATAATATATCTCTTCCTTATTACAACTACAAAACAACCTTATCCTCCCTATTTTATTCTTCATCTAAATCAAATATTATTTTATCCCATTTTTTAATACTTCATCCAAACTATATATTTTTTTATCCCTCTTCTATAAACATCATATCAATGTGGGTCAACCATCTAAAAATAATATCCCTTCTTATCTTATCTTTCTCAATAATTTATCCCATGAAAATAATCATTTGTCTAATCAGCCCATAGGGATAAGCTCTTCTCCCTTTTATATCCACCCCCTCAAAAATCTCATTTTTTGTGGAATTCATGATCCGAATCGTTCATCTTATAAAGCTCGTAAACAATACATGTCTGAAAAAATTCACATTGATAGCCATAACGAAGTGTTAGCATTCATAGTTTTAAATGATGGTTCTACTTTCTTTTTCAGACCCGGTTTCTTTAGAGTTCACACATGGATTGCAAGAAAGAGTTCAATCTTGTTCGTCTATCTCAATAATTAATGATCCAAATTTATTAAAAAATCTTCCCAAAAATTTGAAGATACTTTATAACAAATTTGAACTCTTAAAAATACTTTTCAACGATCAAGATCACAAAAAATGTTGCGAAACTAATTCCTTCTTTTTCTTGTACTTCTTTTAGAAGGGGAAAGGCATGGCTTAACAGGCCTATTGGATGGAAGGAGGGATTCGTATTTGTTTAAACCTAGAATTTACCACGAAGAAGAGATCTCTATTTATGTTTATAAAAATAAACTTTTTTTTTTATCATTTACAAATTAAAGTGGCAATTCAGTACTTCCCCCTTATAAGAAGATTTCTGCTACCTTCCACTTAATCTTTCATTGATATGGGCATAAATATGCCTTGCTATCTCTATATATTAGTATGTTCCACCCCTAATTTCATAAAGTAATCAGATATATTTATTTCATTAAGTTTGTCGATCGAGCTTATTGTGTATGCAAAAACAATGAGAAAAATAAATAAACTTAAAATGAGACATATTTATCTTTAAAATATTTTTTTTCATTTTTGCGCGACAGTTTGAGAGCGATTCTAGCATTTGAAGTGAGTTCTATGAGAATTGTACATAAACAAAAAATATTGAACTTCTTGTTGAGAAAGGATTCTATCTTATGCGATGATTTTTCATAAGGTTTATTTGAATATTCGAGCTAGTAATTTTAATTATGGTAGACCTCCATATGCATATTTTAAACGAAAAAAATTCATCTATTGCTCTTGGGACAAGTATTGTTTGTTCAAGTAGATATAGATATAGATGTCTGACCAATCGATTTGTTTTTTGCATGGAAGGCGTAAATATTGATATGTACAAAATGAATAATTTGGATTGTTAAATGAAACCGATTTTTTATTTATTTTCATCACACGAGAAACCACGTAATACAGCCATATGAGAGGATGTTGGTTCTTTTTGTCTCTGAAATGGAACTGAAAGTTCGAATTTAAATAGGATTTAGATTCAATTGTGTTTGGTTGATGATAGAATTGTTCATAGAGTCAAATTCGTAGTTGACGTTGGGTTGCAAAGAATCACCAATCTTATCTGATTTGCCTTCGGGATCCAAATAGCACCTAAAACAACTAATTAATTAGTACCACCCAACCGTTTCAAACTGGGAGACACTTCGATGCTTAAATTAAAATACATGAGATAAAAATACAAAGTGATTGTACTTATAATTAATTGCGTACCTCTAATGTTGGTAATCAAATAATACTAGAATCCTTTCCCTCGGGGATTCCATTATGAATCTTTATATAATTGTTTACTTGCCAAATATGGTTATTGCTTTAAGTGCATGGGCTTCCTTAAGCGTATCACTACCATAACTTTTCCCATACCTTTCCGAGTTCCTCCCCGTAAATGCAATGGAAATATCTTGGACTTGGCCTACTGTCGGGCCTCTTGACCTGCCAGACAATCTCTATCTCGGCCCGATAAGCCCTTGGACTCTTCAGATCATACTGTTGATTTGACCCACTATAGTTGGATAGGGCTTTGGGATCTTAGATAATATTTTGGAGGAATCAGAATCAGAGTTGAAATCACAACTAGAATGCCTCTTATTTTAAAAGGTTGCTCTAGCGAGCTCGTATCTTTTGCACAAATTTTAAGGCCTGTTCCGAGATACTGTAAGCATGTTTTTGGCGTTCAACCAAGCTGGGGGCTGCTCGAGTGAGCTTAAAATTTTTAAATTTTACAAAAAGGCATTGAGTGTCCGGAACAAATACCACCATACCTAAAGTTGTTCTAAAGAGAACAAATCCGAGAGATATCTGAGTATATTGTGTGAGTAAAATCATGAGATCGCTTATGAATTAAAGATTTATCTTCTTGCATTAAGTGTCTTTCAATAATCAAGTTTTTCAATTTCTAAATCTTGCATAGCTTTTTGTAGAAGTTCGGAAGCAATCTTGATGATGATCTAAAGGAAGAGTCATGCGTACAAATCACAGATTATATTCGAAGAGTTGAATCTTGAATGAGCATCTATTAGAACAGTTTACGAAGAGTCAACAAAGAGGTTCAAAATAAAAATAGAGGAATATTCTAGAGGTTTTGATTGCGCGAAAGTGCATTATTGCATTGCGATTTGAGTATAATGCTTTTTCTCTCCCTTGATTTTTCACCATGTCTTGAGATTTTTCATGTATATTTGTGTTATGCATCTTGCTTAGATTGAATTACGAATTAATTTAGATAATCAAACGAGTTAAAATCAAATAACCATCAGTAATTAATCACACGCGATTTTCCTGAGGAAATTGCAACTATTTGTTCCTTGGTAGATAGTTTGCAAGTGGCAGCTATACTGAAAGTAAAGGTGTGCCCCAAGGTGAGCATATGCTCCAAGTCAAACCTTACATTTTGAGCTATTCAATAATGCTCACATAGTCCTACCTGATCTTGATCACTACTCCAGAATATAAAAATGTAGTAATAATACTTGGGAGGCCAAGCATGTAAATTGCTTATTTCAGCCTCTCAAAATCAAACTCAGAACTATGCCTATCTCAGTCTCATTTTATGAACACAAAAATGGGTCTAAAGTCAAAGAAAGAAAAGCAATCCCCACTTGAGAAAAACTTACCTACAAGCCCAAGGACTTGGCCAGATCTTCCCCCTCAACTACTCAACATAGTTGCAAAAAATTCAACCCTAATGCACAACATCAGCTATGGAGGTTATGTCACCAAGTCATATAGAGTATCACCAAGGCGATATTGTGACTCAACTGATAAAAAATCACAATTTCCCCAGCTCGTCGCCCACGGTATTGACACAGACCGATGCCATGCAGACACTCTCAACATCCCCTTCCGTGAAGGGTGCTTTCGATGGTACCGCCGAGGTTATTCCAAACCTGGACCTTTACGTATTGTAGGATGCTCCCATGGCCTGGTATTTGGTAGACGCAGAGGAGGCCAGGGCTATACCACCACCACCCCCCAGCTATATCTTTGGAATCCTGTTATTGATTGGAGCATTTATAACAGTATTCATCAGTGGGATACAAGTGTTCCCTTTAAACATTTTGCTATAGCTTCCACACCTACATGTCGCAGCAGTCCTGTTGTGATGGTCTTAACAGGTATTTATAATCTTGAATGTCTGGACAATTTGTTTTTATGCTTAGTGTCGGTCTTGCTCATTTCGGGATCTCCGAAATATTCTCATTAAACTCTTTGACGTTTTGTGATTCGTATTTTCATCTTGAGTAAATTATTTTCAAGTTATTTACTTTAATTTTACTTTTTGGACATGTCTAGTGTACCTTTATCTAAAATTTAAAAATTATAATTTTTTTAAAAGAATCAGAAAAAAATAAAAGGGTAAATTTCACTGAACTCCCTTGATATTTTTGACAATTACAGAAACCTCCCCTCATATTTCTAAAATTGCATTGACGATAGCAATAATAATAGGGCTTACTTTGATCGATTTCCTAACAACTTGTAAGACCGAAGTGCTTTCTTGTAACCTGCATCACAGCATAGGAAGAAGTTTGTTTGACTAAAAGGATTGTGCCGTTTTGCTCCTGCTTGGGTGTTCAATCTTGTTTTAATTCAATTGCTGCTAAGCGCTATATTCGCATAACTGAATAGAATTTCAAATGCTTTCTCAGGAGTGAGATCTTGTTTTAATAATTTTGGGAGGTCAATACAATTTTAAAAACTTGATGGGAGGTTTCTGTAATATCAGAAACCTCAAGAGGGGTGAGTGAAATTTAACCAAAATAAAAATGATATTTTTAAAGTCGAAATGGTAAGTCAAAGTTGCCTAATGTTTTAGATTTTCATAATTTTTTCCCCTCGTATCTAGACAAGATGTACCTCGAAAGTAAAAAAATTTGATTAAAGCGAAAACGTGCAAAATCCGATATGATAATTTTATTTTCAAAACACATCTCCAAAAGGACTTTGTTTTAGATTTTCTCAACTTTCTATTATTGGAAACAATTGTAAATAAAATTTAAAAGATAGGACTCCCTAGAAATTCTTCTATATCTTCTAAAATCGAAGTACAAAAATATGTACTAAATTCCAAAAGAAGTCTGATAGAGAAAAAAAAGTTGTGATTTTTTTTGTGGATAAATTACTTGCTTCATCAACATGACTTATAGATTGAAAAGTCTTAACAGGCATTAACGATCCTGCTTTGGTGTTCTACCGACTAAATGGAGGTGCGACTGGATGGAGCAAGCAAGAATGCACCCTTGTTGACCCCTATTCCTCAAACCAGCAACTCATAAAATTCATCCATGCCATTGGATTTGAAGGGAAGTTTTATGCATTGAGTTTGCAAGGAACTCTTGCAGTTATTGAAGAAAGCAATTCTCGTCTCCGAATTACAGGTTTAAGTACAAGCAGGGCTATTCCTAGTGTTCCTTTTTCAAAGCATTTCAAGGAATATTTGATTGAATCCAAAGGGGAAATCTTGTTGGTTTTTCTTATATCTGAGGACTCAATTCACAGTGTGGATAATGTGGAGGTTTATCGGCTTCGTTTTGATAGACTATCATGGGTGAAGATGGAGAGCCTTGGGGAGAGGACATTGTTTGTGGGGACTAATTGTTTTATGTCAGTCAATGCTAGAAAAGTGGGATGCAGAGGAAATTGTATATATTTCACTCATCAAGCAGTTGATGGGTGGTGGATATATGATATGAAAAGAGGAAGTATCTCACCTGGTTGGAACATTACAGATTCTACAACAAAATCCCCAGTATGGGATGAACCGGAACAAGTGGATGGTTTAGGAAAACAGACAATTGATCGGGGTTTTTGTTTTTGGTGACTTGTGTCAAATGCGCTAGCTTTTGCAATTTCTGACTCTTTGAAAATATGTGAAAGCAAGTAAATCTGATGTGTTTGATGAAATAGCTTCGTATATGGGTTTTGGATGTTTATTTGTCATGTCTAGTATTGTAAGACAGCAACATCAATCAACAGAAGAAACAAATGATTGTACAAAACAATCCTGTTAAACCACCAAAAATCATGCCCAAGTGTAGTATCAATTCTTGTTACCTTCTTCAGTCGAGTGAAACGTAACAGTGCATGCATTGTTAGAGGTGGGTGAACAAAGTGCTTGTACTATATTTGAGGTTTTGACCTAAAGCAATGATAAGTTCTATATGTCCCAAGTATTGGAGGATTGGTTCCTTACGTAGTCGAACAAATCATAAACATTACAAATTTAAAAATATATGGGGAAAGACGACGGTAAATAACTTGGATATGACAACTCCATATGTGCCGCACAAAGGCAAAACCAGAATCAATTGTTTGTTTCTGTTGATTCATCAGAACTGTCTTAATCTCAAGTTCCACGAAAAGGAACCAAAGATGTCTGTTTCATTGTTTAGAAGCCTATTCTCATTATAGCCTGTTGGAAAGTTTTAAAAATTTAAATTAATAGATTCTTTTTAAGAGTCACATCTTTTTATTAAGTTTGCATACTTTTTTTAAAGGGCATAGACTTTTAATCCTGCAAGATTTTAAATGAGTAGTCATATCATAAGGGATTTTAATCAAAAGGCAATTTCAAAAAGTACATAGCCTTTTGTGAAGAGCCACATGAAATTCTATACATTAGTTTTAAGAGTGTATTAAAATATCCCTATTTCTTCTATTTATACATTACTTTCCTATATTAGTTTGGACAATTTGAGAAAGACTTGACACCTCTGTCTTCCACCGATCGTGTAACGTGAAGATATCTTGTGAGATTTTGAGTTGTATTTTAGAGCGGTATTCATCCGTTAGTACCTATACGAAAGGAGACGAATATATATGGCCTTAGGACAGTGACTTGTCATGCTTTCCATCAAATCCAGAGAGGCTATTTTCTCTAGCTATCTTCTATCTATGATATTTTAATTTATTATATTCATGATTCTAGTGATTTATACCAATTTTTTATTTATCTTTTATGATTATTGTGAAAATTTCCCAACATAGCCCACATAAGACAATCTTATGGATGGCGTCAAACCAACGTAATCGGAAATGGATAAAGATGATTTCCATAATTTGACGATACATTTATGTGAAGTTATGTGATGTTCAAAAAACATGTTACCACAGTTATGTGAAGTTAAAGATCATTTAACGATAATAGATTTATAAGTCTTTCTCTCTAAAATCCCCTCTCTCTCTCTCTCTCTCTCTCTGATGTAGGTCTATTATAGTGACCTTAGCCAGCTTGTGTTGAGATGGATGTATACAAAAATAATAAGTAGAAAATAGAGGAAAAAACAGTAAAGATCTTCAACATGCACGTGGGGGCATTCTTTCCTCCTTCGGTGAACGAAAGGCTATATCGTGAATTTACACAGAAAACCAAAACCAAAATGGAAGATGAAAATTCCGCAAAGAACTTTCTTTTGATTTGCCACTACTTGGGGTGCAAACAAGTTGACCCGAGTTTTAGTGTGTTCGATGTCGGCTTGTTTAAAATTTAGTGAACTCAGGCTCGAATTGAACTCGGTTAATATAGGGAAATTCAAGTTCGGGTTCAGATACTAAAAACCCATATATCGATCCGAGTTTACTTACATGAGTTAAGTTATGCCTAGCTAACTCGAGGCCTGCTAATTTGCTAAAGGCGTACAAAATCCTGTGCAATCTTGACTCATTTACTAAACGAACCAAGTCCAACCGAGCCTTTAATGAGTTGAGTTTCGAGCTGCTCGTGAATAGCTCAATTCGTTACACCACTAGCTACAGTGTAGATTTAACTCAACGGCCGCTCTTAACAAAATAAGTAGAACTAAATTAATTATTTGATTTAATTAACCTAATCTAGGTTATTATGCAGGGACATGATAAATGAAAAATCAAATAAGCAAGTATAACACGAAGATATATGTGCAAGAATATTGCACTTATACTCCAATCGAGGATAGAAAGTATTTCTCATAATCAATTATAACTCCTAAATTTTAATTTAGACACTTTCACCGAATTCTCGCGAAGTACTTTGATAGATGTCTTTTTTTAGGTCAGACTCTTCCAATTTTTCATCTCTACTAAAGATTCCCCCAATATCAAGCTCCAATTGCCTTCAAACACCGTCAATGGGCTTATTGAGTCATTGAAGATGCAAACTCAATCTTGAGAAAAGCATTTTAGGCAGGAATATCTAGTGCAATATTATAAGCAATTTGTAGCTCACTTGAACGGCCCTTAATTAATTTGAGCAGTTGAATCAATCATTTTGTTTTTGTTCAGCCACATAAAAAATAATTGTATTCGTCGTTC
>JABCMJ010041233.1:0-11132 GCA_014822125.1 Arbutus unedo | reverse complement strand
ATACCACCAGTTCCAACGTTGAGAGACTTTACTTGCTAAGATAGCTGGCACCTCCACCTTATAAGGAGTAATGGATTTATATTCTCGTGTATTTGTTTTCTTGTGTTTTATATTGTTCTTTGAGACCTTTTAATTGTCTGCAAAACATGTCATGTGCATTAGAAGACCTTAGTGGTTTTAATTTCCTTTTACTAGATTCAAATTGGCTTGCTTCTGCAGGGGGCTGCACAGCTCTTGGGAGATGGGTGCTTATATTGTAGGCATCCTTGTCCCTCTCGTATTCACTCTTTTGCTACGGAATTCCAAGAACGGGAAGAAAAGAGGGTTGCTTGCCGATGTTGGTGGGGAACCTGGGCATGCAATTCGAAACTACCGTTTTACTTCCCCAGTGACGACGGCATGGGAAGGTATAAAAACACTTGCGGATCTTTTTGAGCAATCATGTAAGCAGCACCGAAACAAGCGATTTCTTGGAACTCGAAAATCGATTTCAAGGGAAATGGAAAAGTCTGCAGATGGACGGTCACTTGAGAAGCTTCACTTGGGTGAATATGAGTGGTTAAGCTACGGTCAAGCATTTGAAGCTGTGTGTAATTTTGCTTCTGGTTTGGTACATCTTGGGCATAGAAGGGAAGAACGGGTAGCAATATTCGCTGATACACGAGAAGAATGGTTTATTGCACTGCAGGTACTGATCTTATTTCCTGTTGCATTATAATACTTATCTTTCCGCAGGGCTGGCCTTGGGTGAAGTCTCATGAAGCTGCTTCTTTAGTCCCTCAAATTTTCTCTAATTTTGGGGTCCCTAAATTTTTCCCACAATTAAGGGCTTGGACAAAAGGCTGCTATACGAAGCTTTGTCAAACCAGTAGACCCATGGCAGTTATAAAACCCAAACCAATAAAAGTATTTATCTTTGGTTGGCCATATCACAAGAAAAGTTGAATGGATTAGCCATTCTATCCATTCAAAATGATTTGATAGAAGAGCTAGATTATAAGCTTAATTGATGATTTTTGCAGCTATAAATATCAGATAATTTTTGTGATTTTACCTTTTTGAATTCTGGTACTTTTAAATTGATGTCATCTTTTTTTTGGTTCTTGAAAATGTGAAGGGTTCATATTCAGGCTTCACTTTGGGAGCTAAAAAGCATTTCATGGTTTTTCAGTTGATCAGTTTCGTATTAGATTGTTAGCTAAATCTGTACTACATTTGGTTTGACATTAATTTTCTAGGATAACTTTCTCTTGCAGTATGATTAGGTCAACATGGTCCAATCAAATTCCATAAAAGTGAAGACTATAATCCATTTAGGCTGTGTGGTTTTCTTACTTCTTATGATGATGAAAATTTTGCTTCAGTCATTGACCTTTGTATGTGATAGTGAATGTGGCTTATTGGTTCAGGCTTGCTTCAGGCGCAATGTCACTGTTGTTACCATATACGCATCTTTGGGGGAGGAGGCTCTATGCCACTCATTAAATGAGGTCTCTCTCTCTCTCTCTCTCTCTCTCTCTCTCTCTCCCCATACATATTAGCACATATGTACATTGTGGGTACGCTCGTATTGCACCACATGTCGTACTCCATGTCCAGTTCTACACCACTACTTGTGCAGTCAACTTCAAAAACCTTGTGCTGAGAAGGAGGGGCTTAGATAAAGGCTTATTGCCCACAAGGGCTAGATTAAATTTCACTGACAAACAGACATGCCATCGGCCCCCCATGGCTTCATTGGGTGCAGTAGATAAAGGCTTATTCTCATAAGGGCTAGACTAAATTTCACAGACAAACAGATTTGCCATGGGGCCCCCATGGCTACATTGGTTGCAGAACAATCTCGCTGAGCTATTAACACATTTATCTTTAAATTGTCAGTCATTAAATTTTGCTGCTTGACTCTTCAACTCTTCTAGTGCTGCAAAGCATTTTACTGCAAATTCTTGAGTTTCATGTTGAAAGCAAAGTTTTTGTGGTTAAGACAACTTTGGCTTCACTTTAGTGGAGCTTGGACACCAATCAATGGTGCAATATCAATATGTTACTGCGCTCAAAATTTGCAACTGAAGGCTAATTTGGTAGCTTAACATTCTTTCTTTGTACTCTACGATCTTTTCCTTTCTTTGTACTCTACGATCTCATCTTTTCCATCACCTTGTATATCCATTCTTTGTTTTTACTTAATTACAATTATTTTCTTACAAAAAACATCAAGTTCTATATTTTTAGACATTGAAATGAAATTTCCTTGTTACAGACTCGTGCTTTTGTTATTTATATTCACCTGTTCTCCAGACAGAGGTCACAACTGTGATTTGTGGGCATGGACGATGAGATCCCATCAAATAGCTCATTGGTTGAGAGGGGCAGCAGCTGGACAATCACTGCATTTTCTGAAGTAGAGAGACTTGGCAGGGAGAATCCTACTGAAGCAGATCTACCTCTTTCAGCTGACATTGCAGTGATAATGTATACAAGTGGGAGCACTGGTTTGCCTAAGGTTTGCAAGGGAGCTTTTTTCTTTCAGTTCATTTCCTTTTTCTTAGGTTATTCACCTTAGGTAGTTCCTCAGTCAAGTTCCAATATGGGGTATATATGTCTCACTTTATTTTTCTTACAACATCTTGTCATGACTACATTTTTTAGCTATTGGAACAATTCCTTGCAAATATGATGCCTTCCTATTACAGAGTCTGAATTGTACTTTTTAGGAGATTCAAAATCGTGACTCGTGCTAATGAAAGTGAGATAGAATGGGAAATCGATTGAAATGAAAAGTAGATAGAACTTACAAAAAGAAAATTTATTATGTGCTATTGTCGACTAAATAGAAAAGACACTCACTTGTGAGAGCTAAGAGACAAAAATAGTGAGTTAAAGAGGCTTAATGTGGAGTGGAATATCACTTCTCTCTGGGAAGTTTGGTAATATTTTCATTGTGAAACTAAACGTCTATTCAAAATGAGCACCTGGGAAAAAAAGACCATATATCCAGATGATGAAGAACCATAAGACTGAATCACATGGGATGCCTGTGCCCATAAAAAATCGCGGAGCCACCCATTAATAGTAATGGAACGACACACAAAGTTTCCTTCTGTGGTATGAGTTAATATTCCCTGATCACTATTAATAGTGCCCCAAACATCTGACTGCATTTTTCCACTGAAATGATAACTGACTACCAGCTACTCCTAACATGTGAAATGGGTGCATAAGGATGTTGTGCTTAGCCTAGAATACAATCATGAAATTGAAAGTACCAGAGATCCCTAGAGGCCTCCCATCAGAAAAACTTCCTTGACCAGTTGGGTTGATCAGAAAACAGCAGTAGCAGCTTGGGAGGCTCATTACTTCAATTGAGATAATGAAAAACTATTTCATCTTTTTAGTTGGAACTGATACAAAGAAAACAAGCAACTAATTGTATTGCATCAGATTCTGCCTCAGGGATGTTGTGATTGGTACTGCCAGAAGTCAGAAGCTATATCTTATTTCCATGTGTGTTGTGCCAGAAGCTATTTCTTACGTGTATGTTGCACCATATGGCTTCCTATTATACTAAAATGCTTCAAAATGGCATGCTTACGTATATCATTTGAGGTGTCTAGTAAACTCTTTACAACTTTAGTTATAGAATTGGTTTCTTGTCCTCCTAAATGTGTGCTTTATTTTCAGTAACTATTGTTTGCGCTATTCTTTCAGTTCATGAAAATCTTCTTGAAATGCTTAGTAAGGTCTGACAAGATTTCTAGTCACTAAATCATCAATTAACTTCTACTTCATGCAGGGTGTAATGATGACACATGGCAATGTTCTAGCGACAGTTTCTGCTGTTATGACAATTGTTCCTAGCCTTGGAGGCAAGGATGTTTATTTGGCTTATCTACCATTGGCTCATATTCTTGAATTAGCAGCAGAGGTATCTTGATTTTTGAGATTTATTGGTTCGTGTAAATTGAGTACTTTGTTGAGCAATTTTTCAACTTTGACATGATAACTTGCTTCTGTGGACCGTTTTGACTGATAATTTTTTATTTTGCAGAATGTAATAGCCGCTGTTGGTGGCTCTATAGGATATGGTTCTCCTTTGACTCTCACTGATACATCTAACAAGATAAAGCGGGGAACAAAAGGGGATGCTTCTATGTTAAGGCCTACATTGATGACAGCTGTCCCAGCAATTCTTGATCGCGTTCGAGATGGTGTGCTAAAGAAGGTTGGTAAAAATCTACTTGGACATATATATGTTGATATATGTGTTTGTGTCTACACCCCTGGCTATACTTTTCATATTTTGGCCTCATTTATTTACTTAGATTTAGCACCGGATTGGACTATATATCAAAGGGGGTTGTATATCCTATATTTTGTTGGAACTTTTACGGTTAGCGTTCCAATAGCCGATGGATATTAGAACCCACAAAAAGATCGGAATATAGAATACCTGGGTGGATTATCAATTCGCTTGGATTATATGTTGTATGGGGTTATATATATCCCTTCACTATTAATCCAGTAAAACATGTCCTTTAAGGTGTATGGAACTTGTTTTGGTAAACACAGTCGCTATCATAAACAGTGTGTCTTGGTAAAATTTCAGGTAGATGCAACAGGTGGACTATCAAAGAAGTTGTTTGATTTGGCCTATGCACGTCGGTTGTCTGCAATGAATGGCAGTTGGTTTGGGGCATTGGGCTTAGAGAGACTTCTATGGAACTTTTTTGTGTTTAGGAAGGTCCGAGCAATTTTGGGTGGTCGCATTCGCTTTGTGCTGTCTGGAGGTGCTCCTCTTTCTGGTGATACTCAGAGATTCATCAACATTTGCCTTGGGTGAGTATCGCTTACTCACCTATTTTCATTGACATGTACACTCTCTAGCTTTTATGCATCAACTTCTTAAAGGCACTTCGTAGCGTCTGTGATGGTTTTGTAAATATTTCCCTGACTTTACGTGTTTGGGAGCCTCTATCTCCTAAGGGGTCTTGGCTGACCTTTGAAAGACCATTTTGACCATGGTATCAGCAAATTGATTTGAGGGAATCTGTCCACCCTTTCCAATAAATCCTATTGCTTTAAACCAAGCAACGAACCTTATAATAAAGTAGATTAAGATTAGAAATGTACATATTGAAAGTCTTTTCTCAATAAGTGCATGTCACTAAATCCAACACAAATTTTCACCTAGAGCTGCTAGCTGAACCTGGAACTGATGCTTCTTGTGTTTGTACAGATCAGGTTTAGACTCTTGGCTTTTCGTGTGAAAGAAAGTTCAAAGTTTATGATTTTGCTGGAGCATCCCTATTCCCTATAGTGTATTGTTGATCATGTAATTGGGTAGTCATACTGGCTTGCCATGATTACTGAAAGATTTAGTTTCTGATATACTTGAGTTTAGCATGGTTGTTTCCTGTCCTTAACTTGGCCTAATTATTCACATATAGTTTTTGCTTCAACCCGAATCTTGGTGGATACAGTTTATAAGAGGTTTAAGATTCATGGATATGCATGGGTGTTCTTTCGGAAAATGTTAGGTGGCTTTGGTCCGCTAGTTGATGTTCAACAGTCAATTTTGTGTGTGAAAATAACTATCGCGTTAAGCAAGTTTACGCACTTGATCCACATGGTATTTTAAAGGTAGTGCACTATGACCAGATACTCTTCCTCTTGTAACATGCAGCATTGTTGCTCTTCTTAGTGGATTTGTAATTTTATCTTGTGTTTATCTGGTTCTTATTTTCAGTGCTCCAATAGGTCAAGGGTATGGTCTTACTGAGACTTGTGCTGGTGGGACATTTTCAGAGTATGATGACACATCTGTTGGTCGTGTTGGTGCTCCACTTCCTTGCTCATTTATAAAGGTAAAATATAACTGGATTCGTTGACTCAAATGTTTCGAGTGGCAATATATTTACTTAGTGACTACAGGCAATTCCAACAGCTGATGATCACTGCCTATTTGGAAATAATTGATTCAGTTGATTTTGCATTGATATTATTGAATTCCAGAGAGTTACTCTGATATGTTTTTGCATCTCTACATTTAGTTTAATAAAACTCTTGCACACTCTTTTCTCCATGGACTGTTGTCCATTCACGTCCTTGTGTGTGTACTAACATGTTACTCTCTCCGTCCCAATTTGTTTGTCCATTCATGCAATTCTAACTTATTAAGGGAACACAATCATTACTCTTAAAAGTTTTGCCTTTCAAAAAATATCCTTAACTTTTTTAGCATTAAATGAGAGTGCACGTTTTTCAAAGTATGATTTTTAAAAAAGCGAGCATTAAGAGAACTTTCACAGGATAAAATTGGACAAACATTTTGGGATACGTAAAAGTCAAAAAGTGGACAAACAAACTGAGGGAGGGAGTACCTTAGAATTTTCAAGGGCTAGTCGCTTTTGGGTATGGTAGTTTGCACAATTAGTCTTGAATCTGTTGATTGAATTTTTTTTTTTTTTGGAGAGAAGTGTCAATCTATGTAGCAAAAAGTCAAAAGACATAAAACGAGACGAATGCAACACGACATGGACTTGCTGATGCCAAAATATTTAAAACTTGGTTAGAGATGCAGCATGAACACCACTTGTACTAATTACTCATATAGAGACACTCCATAAGGAAAATATGTTTATTTATTTGTATAGATACCAAATTGTATTTACCATTGCAAAATGCAAATATGAAGCTCCACTGTAATCCATGCCAACACTTTTGCTTTAATTGCTATGTCAGGAATGTCAATAACACAATTTACCTTGAACTTATTTATGTGTGTGTGACCGAGCTGCATCTTCAATAATGTTGGATAGAGGTTCCATTAAAAGATAGCCACATAGGATATGTACAGTAGGTGCCCTTAAAATTGTCTTTGAAACTACGAAGCTTTGACATCAAAAGGAACAGACCACTATGCGTTGGACATGTGTGGAACCTGTGCCTGACGTGGAGTCGTGGACGTCTTCAGCCTAAAGGTGTCTGGTTCTACGTTATCATCAACATACAGTGATGGTTGCATATGTAATCATGTCCAACCCTTCAATGTCACTACTTACTAATGCAATCTTCCAAAAGTGATGGATATGTTTTAACAGATGAGTTTATCTTTCTCAATAGTAACCAACGTCTTTTGCATTTCAGTTGATAGATTGGCCCGAGGGTGGATATTTAACAAGGGATTCACCAAAGCCTAGAGGCGAAATAGTTATTGGAGGCCCCAATGTTACTGTTGGATATTTTAAAAACGAGGCGAAAACAAAGGAAGTGTACAAGGTAGAAATTTTATTTATATTTTACTCACTTTGTCTTTGTTTAAGCATCTATGGAAAAAACTGTTTACATGAGGTAATAAAATGTGTCTATTTTGTGTCGAAAAGGTTGATGAAAGAGGAATGAGGTGGTTTTACACGGGTGACGTAGGGCAGTTTCATGATGATGGTTGCCTTGAGATAATAGACCGTAAAAAGGACATAGTTAAACTTCAGCACGGAGAGTATGTCTCATTGGGAAAGGTATGAATGCTTTAAAATGACGCAACTGTTTTGCTGTTCCTTCTATTTGATCAGGTTTTCACCTGATACTTATGCTTCCACGACAGGTTGAGGCTGCTCTAATAGTCAGCCCCTACGTTGACAGTATCATGTTGCATGCTGATCCTTTTCATAGTTACTGTGTGGCTCTCGTGGTAGCTTCGCAGCCCATGCTGGAGGGCTGGGCGTTGAAGCAAGGAATTCCTTTTGTTGATTTTGCAGACTTGTGCCAAAAGCAAGAAGCTGTGAAGGAAGTGCTTGGGTCACTAGTGAAGGTAATTTTTTTTTTTTTTAAACTTATTTGAGTGCCACGACCTATTTTGTCAAAAGGGCAGTTGAATTTTGGTTGCCTTCCCCTTGATTGGCTCTTCACTGAATTGAACTCTTTCATTACTTCTTTTCGGGTAGTATTATGGCATTGGCATTGGATTGGTTTATTTGTCTTGTCTACTCGCGTCTCCATCACCAAATGCTTGTGCACCCTCGTGCCCCACACAGAGAGACTTTTTTGTTTGGGCATCAGCAGAGCTAATTTAGTGTAGTAGCTTTGTCTTCTCGAGTTATACTTTTGTTAATCTTTTCATCTCGTTACTTTTTCTCATTTCACAGGCAGGAAAGCAGGCGCGGTTGGAGAAGTTTGAGATCCCTGCGAAGGCCAAACTGCTTTCGGAACCTTGGACTCCCGAATCAGGCCTCGTGACTGCAGCACTCAAGATCAAGAGAGAAAGCATCAGGAAAACATTCTCCGAAGACCTTGCCCAGCTATACAAATCATGATTTGTTCAGAAAAGGCAGTCTTTTGGAAATTACAAAGGAATTTGCTCAATGGACCAAAAGTTTGAGCAAGGTGCCACTGTTTATTTACATACATATTTTCTTTCTATATAATTGCAGCTAGAATATTCAGTTTATTGTATCATTTATGGAAGTAATTTTGGGAAAAATTAGAAGGGTGACTATTTATTTTAGTTGTTCTAGAGGAATTAACAGCCGTCATCTTCTGGGGGTAGCTATTAAGATTCAGTATGTTTTTCATAAACAATTTAATGGGGTGGAACTGCAATATATTCAAATTTTCTTTTGTATGAATATTTTAATTCGACTTTGAAAGTGCTTGCCTTTTTCTTTCTCCGTGTTTGGAGGCCCGGAAAATACTCTGAGAAAACACCATTTCTTTTTCCAGAAGAAATTGCAGCAATGCAATAGTATTACCCGTAATGGACTGCTTTTAATTGGAAAGCAAAAAGGATAAGGAAAAGCAAATTTTTCTCAATTTATGTGTCCAACTTTTCCCTTGGCTTCTCAAACAAGATTCATATTACATATAAAAAGTATTATAAACTGGAAAAAATAAAGATAATTAGTTAAAATGCTTAAAATAATTAAAAATTAGTGGCGAGCAAACGAGGAAGCAAGATGTTTCTTTCCCTTCTACTTCACTTCTCTCACCATGTTCATGTGTCGTAATATTACTGTTGTCATTTGGCAAAACTAGTAATTAGGGATGACAATAGGGTGGATCAGCGTGAATAATACTGTCTTCGTTTTTTATCTGCAAATTTATATTTAATCTCTATATTTGTTTCGATCCACTGATTGGTTTTATCTTTCACTCTCGTCCCGAACAAAGAATGGAGAACGAAAATCTTAAAATAAAATAAAATAACTATTATTTCTATTATAAAAAATATATATATTAGGAATTATATAAAATTTGACAAACCCTATATATTATATAAGTTATAACAGCTATAAATGACTCCTAAAAATCTTAAATAATATGGGGAGGGACAGGCATGAAGCGGGTATAGGATCGGGTTCAAAGATATATATTTATATCTCTGAATTTTATCTGTTCTTTGAAATTTTGTTCCAGAGTTATTTTTAAATTTTACCTGATTTTCGAAAAAATCTCTAAATCTTCAATCCGTTAGATGTGAAAAACAGAATGAAAGAGATCGAATAGAGTGAATTAACCTCCCTACCAGTGACTAGGCTTAAATCAACCCCATTTATGACAATCTATCAGATTTATTACAATTGACTATGCTCTCTCTCTCTCTCTCTGTGTCTCTCTGTCTGTCTCTCCACAGTACAAGTGCAAACAGTGGTAAATGGAATAATTGAGAATTTATTGGTAATTCAAACTTTCTTTGGCCATCATTGCCAACATCAGGCCCCAATTATTTTAAGAAAAAAAGAAAAGTAAGAGAGAGTAGAGATTTTAATTGTCGAAATTGTTAGTTGGGGGAGGGGAAGAAGGGCCCCTAGGTTTGGAGAAGACTACACAAATGAGAGAGACCCACATCCAACTTAGTTTGGTGTATCATGAATTGAACTTGACCATGAGCCTACCAAAGATATGGAAATTTCAACACCCTTTTTCTTTGTCCATGTGACCTTTGGTTTCTTTGTTTACATCACTTTTTGATCCCCTTTTGGACTTTTCATCTACACCCCCTTTGCTTTTCTTTTCTTTTCTTTTTTTCTTTTGCTTCTAAGGATTATATTCATCTTTTCTCTCATAAAGTATAAGATTTTACACAGATTTTATTTTTAAACTAATTCTCTTCTCGATTAAACTTACATAATTTTCTTGTAAGATTCTTTTATTAATGAATACTTAGGGAATCATATACTTTGTTTTCCTTGACTTCACTTCTTAAAACTAGCGTCAAGAATGATTCTTTTTGTACTAATTTTTTGACAACTAAACAAATTCTACGTGTATATATATCATAAAATAATTCATGTTGGTAGGCCATCATCATCCTATCTATACATGTCTATGTCTACATATAAAAAAAATATGTCTATAATCAACCCATTTATGTTCTGCTCTCTCTCTCTCTCTCTCTCACACACACACACACACATACTCACAAACTATAGGGGTATGCCCCTTGTGCTTGAATGAGAGGCTTCTCATCTTGGCTGCAAAACAAAGTAACCTCCCCCAATTAAAGAAGGCCCCCATTACCTTCCCTAAGATCTTTGCTTTGGGTTCCCTTCTCAATAGATTTGAGTTCCAGCATAAGACACAATTCCATAGCTGTGATACTGATGATGCCTCTGCTAGCCTAGAAGGTAGACTTCTTGCATCCCTTTTCACTTTCACATGGATATATATATATATATATATAATGTGTGAGCATATATCATGTATGTCTATAACACACACACACACACACACAAGGGAACACTTCTCTTAGTGTATGTAAGATTGATGAGGAGTTTATTCAAGAATAAAATGGATCTAACTAGTACTGACGGAAAATCTATCTAAGACGTGTCGTACTACATACTTCTTTGAATTAATAAAAATTTAAAACATTTTTGTAATAACTCATAACATTTGTGATTATAAGGTTGATATTATGAATTTATGTACAAATATTATGAATTGTTATATTATTGGAGGGGTGCATTATACACAAACTAATTAAATGTAGAGCATGTATCGTACTATTTTCCAATCTATGATGACACGAGCGAAGCTTGGAGAAAAAGCTAACAATTATTGATCAGGTCAAAGAAATGGGAAAATACATTTTGCTACAAATTACAAGATACATAAGTTTAACATAATTTTTTTTT
>JABCMJ010041187.1:0-13092 GCA_014822125.1 Arbutus unedo | reverse complement strand
CACCGGTGTTGTGCACAGGTGCACAACACCTCCCCCGGGTCCCATTGTTATGCATAATATTTACTAAAAATAGGCTCAAATATTATTGGACAAAAATGTCAGCCACACACATAAATGGACCAAGGACGTGTTGTGCACTACACACAGTAAGATATGTGACGTGTCAAAATAACGTCATTTTGGAGTGTATAAAATTACTTAAAAATTTGACTCTGGATTGATTAATGCTGAGTGCGCATCTTAGACCGATCAGAATTACCTAGAGTAAGGATGGTTGAGTAGTCGAGCATGCAAAATGTTGGGCGATATGCTTTTCCCTCGGCCGACATTACACACTCGGATGCGGATCTCTTGCCCTTACTGCGTGAGGAGGGTAGACATCTTTGATAGCGTGGGCACATTGTCTGCTTCAGTCTACCCGCCTTGGATTGGTCATCTCCTCAAGGCATTACAATCCGTCTCTTCCCATGAGATTAGTTAAGCATTTATATCTACAACCCATGCACACACGGTTATCCTACTTCTATGTTTTCTAACTTAATTGGCGAAGGATCCTTGCCTGGATAATCACCCTCCAGCCATTGAATTTGTGTATAGGAGCCATAACCAGGAGTTCAGAGCGAGTTGCCAATTTCTGACATAATCAATTTGGCGTCGTCTGTTGGAACGATTTGCTCACTTAAATAAATTCAACTGATTTATCATAAACAATGTTGGCAAGAGGTAAAGGGCCAAGGGGCAAAGCACCCATTGGTGGATCCGTCGACAAAAGATCCCCATCGTCATCCTAAGTTTTAATATTTAGGACCTTTTGATTCTTTGGGAGCTTATTGTCACACTTTATAAAATGTGCGCAAAACCTTTATTATCATTGCACTTAGGTCCTTGAGGGTTACTTAAACCCGTCTTTTTATCCCTTCATGTACCAATTTCTTTTCTTTTAGAAGATTCATGAAAAAAAATTTCATTTAAATTTTCCTTTTTTAAAAGACTTTTAGAATTTTTTTGGTGAAAAGTGGCATTACTTTTGTATCATACTCTTCATGATCACCATCTGAATCTAATTCATCGTGAATTTTTGTAATTTTTAAAATAATTGATTTTGTTGAATATTTTGACCTTAATAATTCATACTCAAACTGTAAACCTCTGCCTCATATGTCTAAATTGCTTTGATAGACCGACGCTTATTCAAAATCTGACTCTTCAAACTCAAAGATCTGTTATAGAACTCTTTCTTAGATCCTCCTTTGAAATTGCCATTCAACCAATTCAACTGATNCGATTTTAATTCCGATTTCCCGTTTTGAATTACAATTTGAAATTAATACTTTAAAAAAAAAAAAATCTTTTTCAACAACTGAACATGGCCACTATGTGCTATTGCTAGTTTCACGCCATAAAGACTCTTAACCCTTTACCCTAAATTGGATCAACATCCTTGTTGTAGCCAGGTGCAATGTTTCCTTAAAGAAGAATGCACGCTTATAAATAACTAGGCGCATGCATTTTTTGAATTCCACTATGTCACTTATAAATCAGATTTTTTAGCTATAAATTTTTCAAATTTAATATCAAGAAACTTGGTGCAGTTTTTCATAAGCTAAGACAAAAATTCAAACTGTTTTGTTGAATAGGTAGGAGCTTTCATGTATAAATTTTTTTTTCCTCTGCAAAAGAAATTTTAATTAATTAAAAGTAAAAGATTAATGGGATATTTTTTTGATCAGCGATATTAATCTACCTCTTGAATCCCTAGAAATTAACAACCGAAGGGTACTGACAAGATGCCACCCAAATACAAAAAAAATAAAAATAAAATAGGAAACCTTAACCAGCCCTAAAATAAATTGCCTCTCAATCACATGAATGTATATTAGTTCCATTGGTAATACTGTACACAAACATTCTTGAACTAAGTGTTTTCTGTCAAATGTGTTTTTTACAAACGTCTTTTTTTTTGTACGTGTCAAACGGAATTATGTGAAACATGTTTTTAATACGAACGCTTTTTAAATTTTTTTTTAACAAATAAATTAGGTAAGTTAAATTTTAAACGCTAACGAATGGATCTGTATCTTATGACATTGTGACTTTATAATTTTAGTTCTAATTTTCAGTAACACATCATTCATTTGCAATTGACCAAATTACATATATAACAAGGTGCCATCATTTATTTCAAAAAAAAAAAAAGGTGGGGGGAAAGTTGGCAGCAAAACTTTTTTGGATGCCGTTGACTTAGCTCTCAACGGCCATGATGAAGCGTGTGTTGTTTCGAGGGGACAAAATTATAAGCTTTGTTATCTAGAAAATGAAGGGTTCCTCATAAGAATATTGGGCCTACTTTGCTTCTGCAATCACCCCTCTCTCTCTCTCTCTCTCTCTCTCTCTCTCTCTCTCTCCACTATAGATGGCGGTGGGCTTGCAAGGCCCCTAAAGCCGCGACTTAGTAATTACCATTACTTACTGACAAGCAAACAAAGAAATCAAAGTGTCTTAAAAACCTTTATTTTGACTATTGAGTGATTCCCCTAATCATCTATTGCTCAAAAAGTATGCTTTATCATGGCTAAAATAACATATCAACTGGTCCCCTATACATATATATGATTTTATTTGATCATCAAATCTTGGATGAAGGATAGTTATTGGCCGAGAGGTATGAGAACAAGCCTGCCAATCAGATGATATTATATATCTACAGGAAAAATGGTAAATAATGCTTAATATTGGTCGTATAAAATACGTACATCAGTATTCTTTGTCTCTTAACTATCACCAAATGAACCCCAAGGGATTGATTAAGTGGAATGACAGAGGGTGACTAAAACACTTGAACTCTTAAGATCATGTGCTCGATCGAATCCTATTAGAAAGTTTGTCCGGTCGTTAACTTCAAGGTTCCGAATACTAATCGGTATTAGGTTGAGTAATTTCAAAGCCGACCGGATATCTCGACTATCAAAAAAAGAAACCCATCGCAAAATGAGTTGTTATTGGCATCACTGATATGTAAAAAAGACAACAAGAAGAGAATCAGTAATAATCTAAAAAGGCAAAAGAGAATAAAAAAGCAGAGATTTGGGGTGGGGTAAGTAGTGCCTAAGTCAAGATTCTCAGACTAGAATGGAGATTGGGGTAGGACACACATATTTATATATATATATATATATATATATATATGTAAGAACATTAAGACATTTACTAAATATACGTTTGTATGTATAAATATACACATGGGTATGTATTAATTGTACAGAATATTCAGTGTACAACATTCCTCTCTGTCGATCTATTATGATCAATAATGGATGTCCCCTATGCTTTTAGGGTATAGACATTGGATACCCTATGTAGGAGTGAAAGTAGCATGCATGATGGTGACTTTCATTGAAAGTGTACTATTTGATTCCAATCTGATCATCTATTTCAGAATTCAACTTGTAATGGAGGCTAAGAACATGCTGACGCTGATTTTGAAAGATTTGCCGAAATGGGTGCTGTTATTTTCCACTAAGCCGAAAGATTATAGTGATGGTCTCAACTATTTTATTTGTTTGTTTTTTTTTTTTGCTAATTAGAAATAAGGAAATTTAAGCAATGGTCTAGTCATACAGCATCAAGAGCTAGCTTTAATCAAGGGAGTTCCTTTTTATAGCCATCCTTTTGATTTAGAGTGAAACCCTAATGTGAGTTCAGATGTGCTGCCCCCTCTGAAATGAGTTATAAGACGAAAGAGTGAATGGAACAGTACACATAATTCTATACCAGCTCACGATTCAAGTGGTTATGAAAAGGTAGAACCTGTGGAAAACAATGTACGCACTAACTCTTCCTATATGTGTCTGTGTGTGTATATATATATATACACACACACACATATAGACACACAAAGTACAAATTTTGGAACCTAACTTCCTAAAAAAAAAAAAAACTATTGTCTTCTTGGATTTTTTGCATTTTAAATCATGTGGAGTAAGAGCCAATCCTCAAGTGTGATCCAACGGGTTTTTTTGATCACTTGTCTTTCAAATAGTCTCTATGGGTAATAATTGGTTAGTGTTGTTCAGCCAATGACAGCAGAAGAACACTTCCCTATTTAGTTGACTCTAAATTAGAAGAGAAGAAAAGTATAAAAAAAACCCCATCAAATTACTTAGTTTTGATGTACCTTTTTAGCGTTTTGCATTTTTCATTTTATACTTAGTTTAAACTCGAACTCTAATTCAGATTGTGCAGAGGTCTTGCCACATTAACATCACTGGTGATAACAACTTTGCATGATGTTAGCACTGATCCTTGTAAGATCACTCTATTCGGGTACTCGGTTGGGTCTGATGCCATGACCTGTTCATAGGCTTGGTTACAAATGTGTCTCTTGACGGGTCTGCATTTAACTTACCACGGTCTTACCAGGGTCGAGTTTAATACCACGGCTCGGCTCAATTCTGTTTGAAATATTAGGTTGTGCCTATATAAGCTACGCTGGGTGTAAACCAATTCATCGAACTACAAGTAATATACATGTCGTTTCAAGAAAAAAAATTGAAATATATATAATGTCTCGTAAGTAGAAAATATCTTGTGGATAAGATCTTTTGAAAAAAAAGTTACAAGTTGTGCAGCTCTTGACCAAAGTAGGTTTAGGTGGAAAACATGACTAGTCTTGCATTAACTACAGCTATATATAAAGCACGTTACACTCCAATATGCCCGCTAAGAATATTTGCGGCTTGCCCTTGTCCCTTCAAGGTTATGAAATCAAATTTCACTAAAATTAATTATCAAAGGTCACTAAAAGTTTGTTTGGTGTTAAATTTATGGTGCCAAAAATTAGTCGATATTAGGTTGGGAGTAATCTCACATTAAGCCGGCTATAAAAAAAAAATATGTGCTGCAGGATGGGAATATATACTTATGCAAAACCAACGAAATTAAGTGTTTTTCGTGGCATTTTTACTTCATGCTACAAGATATATGAGTATCCCAATTTGCAACTTGACTTCATTCACAAGGGTGTATGTATGTATGTATGTATGTGTGCATGTGTGTGTGTGTGTATATATATATATATGTTTGTTGTCTGTATACCTATCTTTTGGTCGCCCCTACACAACACCACTTGATAAAAGCAGGCTATTTACATAGAGCGGTCTGGTTAACAACAGACTGTTCTCTGTATGAGGATTTGGTTCACATTATTATGTAGGCAAGAGGAGGAAGGAGGCCCCAAGTTGATCAATTAACTGACTTGTCTCTATGAGATGACAGCAAGTGGGTTATCAATTAATGAATGATTGTGAGGTCTTGTAAGGCCTAAGACTAAGTATGTGTGGAGTCCTATAATATGTGTGGGTGTGGTGATGAAGAAATTTGATACACTACGTAAACTCGCTGCAAGTTTCACAATTTTAGATGGAACTATCTATATTTAGCTGAAAATTTATTCAGTTCTTCTTTTGGAGCTATATTTTTTGGGATTTAGCTTTCGCAAAGTTTTGGATTTGAACCGCAGAAAGCAATTCCGTGAAAATATTCAACCGTCTAAAGTATAATTAGTGGTTCAGATTTGTTAAAATACAATCTTCAACGAGAATCATTGAAAAAGTCTTTAAACAATCTAGACCTTTAATTGATTGTTTTTTTTATATTAATACGAACAAGTAAACCAAATCACCCCTTCTATCAAACACAGTACAATTCCAGAAAGAAGTAATGTATTTTAAAACCGGCATGCGACGAGTAACCTAACTAATTTTTCAGTTAACAGTTTGCAGTAGTTGCCAATTACACTTACCCATTTTTTTAATTTGTTGCATATTTTTTATTATAAAGAAAACCTTATTTGAATGATTTAAAAAATAAATTGTTTGTTGCTAAATTTCATTACTTAATTATTTAATCACATAACGTACTAACTACTCATCATCACGCTCAAGTTTTCAATATGCCTCTTTATTTTTAAAAAATAGAGAGTTATTACACCATTTGAAAAGAGCTAGGACAAAAGAGAAAATCTAATATTCTTTTTTTTTACTTGTCGACACAAAATTTTAATTAATAAAATAAAATAAAATAAAATAATTAGACGAAAGAGTTTTTTATTTGTCTTTTTTTGCCTTTGGTTCAGGAAGTTAATCCTTTTCATCCACTCGATAAATCACGATTTTGTGAGTCAATTGTTTTCTAGGTTCTAGATTTTGTATTCTAAATTCTAAATTTTTAGGTTAGAATAAGAATTTGTGAAAGTTTTTGAACGATAATGTAAATTAATAATAAATTTTGCAAAAGATTAATATTGCACATATTTTGTATATATAAAAATTCAAAAAAAATATCCAAATATGATTTTTAAAATTTCATGTTCTCAAAATGTATTATATTCTATTTTATACACTCTCAAACAATTAAGATGAAAAACTGCACATTAAAAAATACAAAAAATATATATGCTCAAACATTCCCTTAACTAAAATGATAAAAAATTAGTTCATGAACACAATTTTTTATCCATAAATTTAAATAAAGATATGTCTGAAAATATGAGATAAAAATATTATTTTATTCATATTTATTTTTAAATTTTGTGCACGAAAAATTATATTTTTAAAATTTTTTAAGAATAAAAAATGAATTTTCTTTTTGGAGGTATCCAGGGACGGGAGGCAGTCAGAAGATGATCCCTACAAACCCCACATTCTCTGATTTAAAAAGGGGCCCACCATGTTGTTAACAGTACGGGTACTTAGGTATCTCAGTTCCCGAGGTGGGCACTCCCCTCTATACTCTTTACACATCTTTCTTTTCACACCCCACGCTGTATATTCTCCATCAAATTAATTTGCCTTCCCGGTGAAACATCATTGTCTTCTTCTCCTCGTAGCCGTCACCACAAACGGAAACTTCCCACCTTCATTTTATTAATTATATTATTTATAAGAAATTTAGATGTTTTGATTTTAGAATTACAACTAAAAAAAAATCCCAATCTCCTACTTCTATGTTTTTTATGGAACCTTTTGGGTTAAGTATGTTTTAGTAATGATGTACAAAGAAAGTTGAATAAATTAGTACCTCGATTGCACCGTTAATTAACTTCCATTACTTATATCAAAATTAGGCGTTGGCTATTGGTATTAACGTGCATGAAGTATCCTAGTTCTTAGCAGATAACACCAAAATTATCGAACCTTACCACCATCCAAACTAGCAAGAGCACATGAAGTAGCTTATCGTGAATCCCTAGCAGAGTGAGTAGTAGAGACAGTTCTAGAGAAGATTTTGTTTCTATAATAGTTGTTGATCATATAGATAGTTGTTGATCATATAGATAGATGGCGTTAGAACAGCCTAATCTCAATAAATTTTAGGAACTTTCATCCCTATCATGATGGAACGAGTGACTTCTAAAAGATGCTTGTGCTTTCATTCTACCACTCTATTTTGCTAAGGGGTATAGCAATTTTAGTAGCCAATTTGAAACTATATACCACGATCAAGAGAACTTTTTTTGAGAGCATGATGTAGGTACTCACGAGCATTATTAGAACGAAAAGTTTTGACTATAGTATCGTACTAGGTAAGTCTAATTTTTTTGAAATATATATCTTAACTATTGAGTTAGTGTCTTGAGTTTAAAGGAAGAAGAATTTTAGACAGTGGCTGGTACTATCGGTTATAGTGTTATTACTGTCGGTAGTAAGTGCTGACCTTATTGGGCAATGACTAGTACTATCGATAGTAGTGCCGAAACTACCAATAGTAAGTACATCTAACTTTTTGGGCAGTGGCTGGAACTATAGATAGTAGTGTTGTTACTATTAATAGTAAGTGTATGTATGAGAATGTTTGTAAGATTTGAGAGTTTTATATTTCTAATCTATTTAGAATATTTTCCTTCACCTATCCTTTAGGAGATTTATTTTCCTATTCTTTATAGATTGTTATTCTTTTCTATTGTTGGGGTTTCCTATGAATATGAAAGACATGATTCCCTAAAAGATATCCTTAGAAAGCTTGATGAGATCTAATTAATTGGACACCTCACATTAGGGTTTTGGATCATAACCATCCCTTATAATATCTCTTGATCATAGTAAAATTTATCTCTCTTCTCCCATGGATGTACATTTAAACTATTACTTATTCGAAACTACGTAAATTTCTATATCTTTCTTTTTTTTGTTGATTATCTCTTCTTATTTATCGTATTTGTCATAACAATCACCCCAGCAGTGGAGAGATTTATAGTTTCTGATAAGGAAGATTTCCTTTACTTGTTAAAGAAATTTTTGTACAGCCTCAAACAATCACCCAAGCAGTGGTATAAGCGGTTTGATACATTCATAATGGGTCAAGATTGCTCTAAGTGTAATAACCCGAAATTTTTACAAAAATAAATAAATTATTTTCAATTAATCTTTATTGTATGTGTAGTATTAATTTAGCTTTTTCAATTATTTTTTTATGAACGGGTGTGATCGCATATGCAATATAGTCGTGATGAGTTGCGTTATACCAAAGCGAAACTTTCTTTTTCTATCCCTTCAAATTCCAGCAGTGTCATCCCTTTGAGGTTAATTGAAATTTTAATGGCATAGTGGTGGCAATCAAAATTGAGATTTCAATACTTAAGCTCTAATAAGAGCTAAGTCCTCACCCATTTTGTTTTCGGCACATTATACTTCACCAACAATAGAAAACTATGGGCTTTGAATGAGAAAATTATTGAGGAAGAAGAAAAGGTCTTGACAGTTTTGGATTTTTGACGAATCGATTCTGTTTCTTTGATTTTCGCATTTGAGGTAAGATTGTTTATCTCAAACCCTTAGTTTAAGTATTTTCTTTTAATAGAAAGATTTGATCTTTAATCCTTAGAAGTGCATTTGTAGAACAATTTCATGTTTATTTTTCTGTAAGTATGTGATTTTTGATCAATTTATTTTAAGAAGCGTAAACACTAGAAAATTACGAATATGAGAAAAAATAGAAACTTAGTGTGAATCTGATTTTAGAAATTTTCATTAAAATTGTTTGAAAGCTCCAAAATTTTTAAAATTTTTACTGAACGTTGCTTTACGTGTCTGCTATATTGGGTAAAAGTTTTGAGGCCTAATTCAAAATATACAATTCTACATAAATCCATAACCAAACTGCTGCGAATTCATCACTGTGTAGGCTGCACTGACACACGTTAGGAAAACGACCATAACTTTTAACACGGGTATCAGCATTGTGCACCGTTTATTTTATTTGAAACTAGACACATAGAACTTCAATAATATGTAGATTTTGTACTTTATTTTTACTTGAGAGAAATCAATTTTTCGTTTGAAGTTGATAATACAGTTTTTTGTATTATTTTGGTGAATATGTATCTTATTGATGATAACCTGACACGCAATGGTTTATGTTCATTAGTCCCCGTGAAATTTCGTGGGAGCAGAAATATTGTAAGAGTGACTTTTGGTATTATTTTGGTGAATATGGATCTTGTTGATGATAACATGATAAATTTTGATTGTGTCGGTAAGAAACTGAACAAGTGATCAAAGTGGAAATAATTTAATTACAGTTACCGTGCTACTCGTTGGTTTTTCGAGTTAAATTCTAGAGACGGTCCTCGTGGGTTAGATTCTCTGAATCCATTCCTGTTCTGGGTTAGATTTTCGAGGTGAGTTGATGATTCGATTCCCCTTCTTGCTTATATTCCGGGTTAGAGTCCTGAGGTGAATTAGTGGTTAGATTCCCCTTTCACTCTTTGTTGATGGGTTAGATTCCTGAGTTATTTCTGGGTTAGATTCCCGAGGTGATTGGTGGTTTGATTCCCTTCACTTTTGTTCCGGGTTTGATTCCCGAGGTAACTGGTGGTTTGATTCCCCTTCACTTTTGTACTGTGTTAGATTTTTGAGGTAATTGGTGTTCTGGGTTAGATTTTCGAGATGATTAATGGTTCGATTCCCCTACACTTTTATTCCGGGTTAGATTCCTAAGATAGTTGGTGGTTCAATTCTTCTTTGTTTTTGAATTTCGGGTTTGATTCCCGAGATGAGTTAGATTCCCACTAGCCATCATGCCATGTTGATTATAGGTTCGATTCCCGAGACGTCGTCCCGATTAAAAGAAAGAAGAATGAACTTAATACACTTAAACGTTACTTTACAGCTTTTGATGTATCTGCATTTGTTATTAAAATTTTGTTGTTTATACTTCATTTCATGTATTCTGATGTTATATCATATCTCTTGCTGTATGTGCATTTACCTATGGGTTCGATTTTCAAATAAACTTTTTTATCGAGTTTTGTAAATTCATCGGTGCAACTTCTCTGCCCTTGGTATTTCATACCAAATGTCGAAGAGCAGTCAAAAAATTCACCGAGCAGGAGGAATCAAGAGCTGCTGAAGAAGACTGTGGGGACGTTTGGCTGCTCTACCTTTAGATGCTCTGTTATTTTATGTAAATCTTAAGGGTATTTCTATCAATTTCACTTTCGTATTTTTTTTAAAACTCTGATTTATCTTATTTTCTGTTATTTTAAATTAAATAATAAAAGACATTTCTTTGATTTATATTTCAAGTAATCAAATAATTAAATAAACAACTTTTAATAACATATCGAAAAAGTGGGGCATTACACTAAGAGTGACAGTTGTATGTATTTTCGAAAACTTCCTGACAATTCATTGATCTATTTGTTCTTATATGTTGATGACATGTTAATTGCTACCAAGGATATGTCGAAAATCAACAAGTTGAAGAAATAAGTTAGTGGAGAGTTTGAGATGAAAGACTTAGGTGCGACGAAAAAGATTTTAGGTATGAAAATCAAAAGAGGTCGAGAGGATGGAAGGTTATATTTGACTTAGAAGGGTTATCAGAAAAAAAATATTTGAGCGATTTGATATGCAGAGTTCCAAGATCGTGTCTACTTCAATGGCTGTGTATTTTAGACTTTCTATAGACTTGCCACCACAGACAAAGGATGAGATGAAACACATTTCAAATGTACCATATGCTAGTACTCTTGGGAGTATGGTGAATGCTCTGGTTTGTACTTGTCTTGATATTTCACATGTTGTTAGTGTGGTTCGTCGGTATATGACAATTTCGATTGTCATGTTCAAGCATTACTTGGATTTGATTAGTGTTCACAGTTGTTGACTGCCCTTTAGGATTTTAGAGGAGAGAGAGGTGCAAGATGGTGGCTCATTGGTGATTGAGTTCGTTGAAATTGCAGTCAATGTGGAGATTTGTTGAGTTAGTGCCTTGAATTTAAAGGAGGAAGGTTTTTGGACAGTGATTGGTACTATGTGTAGTAATGTTGTTACTATCGGTAATAAGTGCTGACCTTGTTGGGGCAATAATTGGTACTATCGATAGTAGTGCTGGAATTATCGATAGTAACTGCATCTAACTTTTTGGGCAGTGGCTAGAACTATTGATAATAGTGCTGTTACTATCGATAGTAAGTGTATGCGCGAGAATGTTTGCAAGATTTGGGAAATTTATTTTCCTAATCTATTTAGGATACTTTCTTTCACCTATCCTTTAGGAGATTTATTTTTTTATTCTTTAGGGATTGTTATTCTTTCCTATTAATATTAGGATTTTCTATAAATATGAAAAATATGGTTCCTTAAAAAATATTCCTAGAAAATTTGATGAGATCTAATTGATTGAGCACTTCACATAAAGGTTTCAGATCATAGCTGGCTCTTATAATCTCTCTTTATTATAGTGAAATCTATATATCTTCTCCCGTGGATGTACGTTTAAACTATTGTTTATTCGAAACTACGTAATCTCTGTGGTTTTTCATTTTCTTGTTGATTATCTCTTCTTGTTTATCGTATTTGTCATAACATTTACAATGGAAGGTACTAATTCATCGATACTCTTCAGGAGATATATTAGGACAACTTCCCACAAGCATCCACCCCATATGACTAGTTGGGCATTGTTCGCCTATTGACTAATGGTTGGTTTTTCTTTCTTTTTTATTTTTTGAAAGTCGCAACGAAGTTCTACTACTGTTTTTGTTTGATTAAAAAAAGAATTCAACATCGCATGATATTTTTGTTGAAGGACCATATGCTAATTTGCATACATGTTATATATCACCATAAAAGCTACAAAAATAGTCTACTAACTTGGACTTTGTCATCATCTTCAGACTTTGCTAATGCAAATTTTGAGTGGTTAAGGAGGGCATTGGGGCTATGGGTAAAGTGGATGTGGGTGCAAGTAGTAATGAATCTTTTTATTCTTCAATGTGTTGTATGTTTATATAAGGTATAGCAATAATTAGCAATGAGGGCTTTGTGATAATTTTGGCCACTACTAAAATCTTTGCAGGCAGGGACTATTGAATGCTTCTGAAAGGGATGTGGGATCGGTACATAATTTTTTATAATGTGGTTTGTGTTCCAAGGTCACATCCTCCATTTTCCAATACTTTTATAATCAAATTAAATATATTCGACTTTCAGAATTGGATTGAAGAAAATATTTTTGTATGTGGTCAAATACTTATGAAAGTCAAACTTCCGAATACTCTGGATTATCAAAAAAATAATAATCAAAAGTCTACCCATTAAAATAGTGAAACTAAAATTAAGGGAGCGCTTTATCTATTATGCGAGCCCGTGCATTATTAGTAATGCATAATACACATCCCAAATAGTAACATCAAACCAAGAAAAAAAAAAACTAAAAAGGTAGAAGAGAAAAAAAATATTATCGGCGAGGATTTATTTAGAAGGTTATATTCATGTTCATTGCATATTGTAAGTTTATTATAGTTGTCAATGAATAATTGAATAAGATGAGGTAAGCACATATTAAAAATAACATCCGAGCAATATATTACCATTTAATAAAATAATAAGAATAAAAATAAAAGTGCAAAATCATAAGATTTATAGTATTGAAGACCATTCAATCAGTATTTAATACAAGTTTTTATGTGTACTAATTTGCTAAATAATGAATTGGTTCTACCAAATAATATTCGCTTAATTGCAACACAAAATTTCCAAATTTAAGGTATTATCACATGTATCTATGTTAGTTCATTTATAATTCATC
>JABCMJ010041171.1:0-26464 GCA_014822125.1 Arbutus unedo | reverse complement strand
GATGTGAAAGTCGGGCGCCACCCTTCTCTGCAGCAAAAGGATTAATGATTGAACATAAAGAACAACAACAGTAGAGAATTAGTCAACACTTTTACAAAATAAAGAAGCAAAAATAACACGAGTAAAGAAACTCACTTTGGGGGTTGGGACACAAGGAACAGATAAAACGGTTCTCTCTATTAGCCTTAAGTGTGTTGATGAACTCCTCTACCCCAATTGGGAGAGAAGAAGCGACAAACAAGGCAAACATAACTGAATTACTCCATAGCCAATTCAATGAGACAAGAGATGGAAGCATGACTTTTCTTGGGTTGGACTCTTAGTCGTTACCAAATACGGAAAAAGAAGCGCTCATTAAAGATGGTATCCTGGTTATGAGGTTGCACCCCTCGCTCGACTAAAAGTACCGCCACTTGGTATCCCCTTTGCTTTCATCAGGGTTTCCCTTGCTGTTTCGTCTCCATAGGATCAACATGGAAAAGATTACCCTCCAAGCATTCGACATCAATTAGCTTGGAGCCAATCCTAAGAAATGTAGTAGTTCCTGAGCAACAAGATAAAATGAGAGGTGCATTGCACATTGAAAGGCGTGCTTGTACAAATAGACATCCACTTCGTGATAGATACATGCTTTGTCATTAGGCTCATGGGCCCTCGGGCGTACAATGCCAAGGACCCCATAAGTGTCTCTAATAATACTCAAGTTATCATCCGTCAGCACAGAAATGACCTTCTCATAATTGAAGATTTTTGACCTAGATTCAGGGACGTAAATGGTGGCCCTAGCCAAAATCGCAATGATCGGCTGAACATCAATTATTGAGTCCTAAGTTGATTCCTCATGTTCTATTTCGAGGGGGTATTTTTTCGTTCCCCAAATCATGAGTAAGCCGGACAGTATATGCAAAATTAAAAACTCTAGAGGCTGTATGGAGGAATAATGGGTCTTCATACCATGCATTGCTGGGGAAAAAAAATCAAAGGAAGACCCGGAAGACATAAGAAATAGAATTAATGTATTGTTATGTTTTGAATTGATCAATGATCATCTTGACGTAAAAAGTTCAAAAAGCAAATAATTATAATCAGAAGTCTTAAAAGTTGACTAAAGACGATTTGTTTAAGAAAACGGTTTTAACTATCGTCAATGTTTTTGTGTCGTTTTATTTTATTTTTTTAATTTCAATAAATATTTTTATATTTTTTGATTTCTCTCATCGAATAAAAAATCACAAAAAATAATGAAAAACTGTAAAAAAAAAATACAAACACTAAAAAAAACCCAATTTCTTAAAAAACATAAGAATCCTTCCAATCCCTTAAAAGAACTGGACCTTTAAATTCGACTCATTTGTGGGCTCTTCTCGGGTTCACATTGATAATTAATATCGTTTACATTTTAGAACAAATGAAGAACAATAGCAACATAAGAAATTGTGTTGATTGGATAGTGACTGATATGTACAGTATTCAATCAATATATTTTCAATACATAATTATGTTTTGGAAAATGGAAAAAAATTAAAAATTTAGAAGTATTAAATCACAACTCATTTTTTGTTACTTTGATGCGTTTTAAAAACACATAAATTATTATCTGATCAACATAATTCTTGATATAATTGGTATTGTCAACGAATTTTTAAAAATAAATAGTTTGAATAATCAAAATAAGTCCAAACATAACCACAATCAAGCCGAACTAGGTCCAGATGATGATGTAGTATAAACTATAAGAGTAATATTAAGAATACATATGCGTCCGGATATCCAACGGCTTAGAATAAAATTGAGACACGCATCCAAAGGCTCGGGACAAGTTAGACTTTTTCAAACTATAGACACAGAACTCATCCTACGGCTTCACTTCGCCTCACTTCACTCCACGCTTGTTCAATTTTTTAACTGCGAAGCTCTGCTTCTTACGTCGCTCTATACTGTGAGATACCCACCGGGAAAGAATATGCGTAAAAAAAAGAGCACAAAACCACATTTCATCCAAAGCTGAATGCTCCCGCGCCTCCCTCCCCTCCTCCGCACCCTCCGCACGCCTTTTCACGGCGACGCCATGGCGGTGCGTGCCCTCTCACGAGCCTTACCTTCCCCTATCAACGCCCACTTTCGCCATTGGTCGCAGTCGTGCCTACTTCCGTCTTCGGTTCGTGTATGCGCCTCGTCCTTGTGTTTGGATTCTTCGGTGTTTGGTTGGAGTCTCAACAATTTGCGATGCGAAGATCGGACCATTCGGAGGGGGTTCTATGGGAGGGTATTTGCGTTGGAGAGAGGGTATAGGAAGCTGCAGCGGCGTCGGAAGCCAGCAAAGAGTAAGGAGAAGGAGAAGGAGTTAGAGCTGACTGTTGGTATTTGCATCGAAGAACAATTGCCCGACGATTCGGAAATTTTGGTATCTCCTTCCCTCTCTCTTTCTATTTATACACAACGTGTGACTCCGTTGAATTGTCAAGAATATTGTGCAGGAAGTTCATTCTCATGCAAAATAAATGAAAGGGAATGTAAATATTTTCTTGTATTTGCTCATTTGACCAAATGACTTGTTAAGGAAGTTGAAAAAATAGGTGTTACTTGCTCTGTGGGAAACGTAGTTGGAAAAGGGAAAATATCTGTGCACCTGTCATTGCTCTCAATATGAAACTCCTTCAAATCCGTATCTTCTGCTGTAACAAGAAAAATTAATTATAGTGGGAGAGTTTCAGACAAGGTCCACAAATTTCCTACTAACTAATAGTTAAAAGATGCGGGAAATTTCTTGTAATGTTCGAGATTGATGATACATTAGTAATGTGACGATGTGGGTATTTGATGATACATTGATACTGTTCAAGATTACATTCCTCTTGAAAAGCGTGCCTCTCTGTCAATAAATTGCTTTAAACGTGTGATTAGGAAGAATTTGATTCCAGGGATATGGAACCATTTCCTAAAGAAGGATGTTATAAAGGAAGTAATAGAAATGTGTATTTGATAGAGGCAAGCCACGTGGGTTGTGAAGTGTAAGAGAGGAGTAAAATACTGGGTATAACGGAGATACTGACACGTTATCACCAGCCATTGAGAAATGTGCAGGATTGTTCCATATTAAAGTTCGCCTTTTTCACTCCTGCTATAATAACTTCCACAGCAATATAGTGACCATCTATCTTCCGAATTTAGAAATAATCTACTAATGAACGGAGCAGTGAAAGGAATTCCCCTGTTGGAAGGGAAAGGGGAATCTATCTCGTTTTTTGGCTCACAATAAAGCTAGGGTCCTGATCCTTTCCGAATGTTGCGTTTAATATCTCCATGAAGTCTATGCTTTTTCTCATATTATATATTGTTATTATGCATTGATAGAAAAGGAGGCAAACATTGTTGTCATTGTAACTAATCTCTACTGTTATAATGCTCTCTGCAAGAGGAAGGGAAAAGAATTCTGCATTACGCTGAACTAAAAATTTATTTTTCGTGTAATTAATTCCTGTTAGAGTACTATTAGAAAGCATTAGCTTGATATGTGGAGCCACTACTGTTGTACCCTTG
The DNA here is from genome assembly GCA_014822125.1 of Arbutus unedo. NCBI lineage: Eukaryota > Viridiplantae > Streptophyta > Magnoliopsida > Ericales > Ericaceae > Arbutus > Arbutus unedo. The sequence continues at coordinate 22,924 of JABCMJ010041171.1, read as the reverse complement.
AAGCAATCAAAGTGAAACAGAAAAATTGGTATGGAAAATACGAAATCGAAACTCACACGGGAAAACCAAAAATCTACAACAAATTACTGGAACGATGCTTTCTCCATTATCGGCATTGAACCCAATATTATTGAAACACTACCTCAAACAAAAAGTAGATGAACTGCCCTTACATGACAGCCCTTACCCCTTAAGGAGTTAAGCAAATTGAAAACTGCTGAGATTTTGTGAATAGCTTGTGTATTTGACAAATGATCCCCTTGTGCCTCGAACTCAATACTCATGATTGTCGCCTTCTCACTTCTGCATATCGCAAATAAGAATCAATAAGAAATTTCAAAATGGAGCTGAAAGTAGACTACAGGGGTATTTTCTTTCCTTGTTCTCCACAGAACCATAACATACTTTGCATTACCATCTTAAACGCCTTGTGGAAGTGAAGTGATCTGATTTGGATCACCAAGGCCTTTACTTATCAATTTTCTCATTACTCTTCATACATCTTTTAAAGCTATTGGTTGGATGTTATAGCATAAGTAATTTATTGTTTTAGTTTATTTAACTAGTTTTATGTGCTTATTTTTCTGCACGGTGCAGGATATTGCAGAAATACTCCGTCTAAATGCTCCAATGGCAATGAAGTTGGCGTTCAGTCGCCTAAAGGATTTGAAGTCCAAAACAAGAGATCTTGCTATAGATGATGTTGGTTGTTTTGAAAGTGTTGAGTTATCAGTACTTCTTTGCAATGATGAGTTTATTCGCAAACTCAACAAGGAATGGAGGGACGAAGACCATGCTACTGATGTTCTTTCCATGTCACAACATATCCCTGAACTTAGACTTCCGATTGTAAGAGCTCATTCATTGCGTGTACGATCTCTTGCAAGGAGAAAACTTGACATGCTATTTATTGCAGCTCATGTTAGGTGATGTTGTAATTTCTGTTGAGACTGCTGCAAGGCAAGCAGAGGGAAGGGGGCACACTCTTCTTGATGAGATACGCATCCTTCTGGTTGGTTTACCATTATCTTTATTGAATTCCGCAAATGATTACATATTTTCAAATTTCATACCTAACTCGTTTGTTCTCTGGTATGCATCTCGTTGCCTTTACATGGTTGGGACTTCTAATTTTCCTTACATGGCATCCATTTTCTTAAGGTTCGAGATTTAGTTACTTTTGGTTCTACCTCCCGAACAGAGCAGATATTGAGATGGCAAAATGCAATTTGAATAATCCTAGAACGCCATTCTTATCTGCGAAAGGAAATATTGTGATTTGCTAAGACGTAGCAACTACTAGTTGTAATGGTTATACTACACTGTGGTCAGGATATGTGAGGCTGTGGGGCATATGCTGTTGGTCTGCTGGCATCTAGAGATGTTATGAAAGCCAATCTCGTATGCAACCCCCACTGCCCACTTCTAAATAAGATTGAAAAGTTAAAGATCTATATTGTGCATATATCTAGTTCTATGGAGTGTATAATGTGGTACCCTTGTCTTTTGTTAAATGATTGAATTCTACTTTTTCGTCATTTTGCTGGAGTAGTTACGGAGAGAAGTGAATAAAGGGAACGGAAAAATTCAAGGAGAGTAGAGACAGAGTGGTTCTATAATCAACTCTTTATCTCAGCTAATCGATTATCAAAATAGGGAACTGTAATTGCTTTGGTGGAGAATCCCACGTTGGTTGGGTATGGAATGGGCTATAAGGACGTTCGGCCTAATGGCTTTATTGGATTCAAAGTTTCATCATGGTTTATGCCCGGCAGGTACATGGGTTGTTACATCTCTTGGGATTTGATCACGAGATCAGTGATGAAGCTGAAGCAGAAATGGAGCAAGAGGAGGAACTGCTTTTGAAGAGTCTTGGGTGGACGGGGAAAGGATTAATTCAAAGTGCTAATGATGCTGAAACAAATGGAAGTCCTCATCTGAATAACACAGATGGTAATTTCGATGGTATAAATTGCCCATTTATTTGTATCCGCATCATCCGATAAACATTCCTCTTGACCAGCCACATCTTTACCCATTAAGCTATATTTGCTCATTTGTGAGATTGCAGAGAGAATCTTACATATTAATTGTTAAAAGACAGGAAGAAACACGGCAGTCTCCGTTTCTACAAACCAAAGTTTAGCTACGTCTTCTGTGATATGGATGGTGAGACTTATCTGAAATGCTACCGTTTATTACTCTTCTTTGTATATTTTTATACTGCTCACGTTGCTTATTGCTTAAATACAAGGCACGCTGCTGAACAGACAAAGCCAAATTAGTTCAGCTACGGCAAAAGCTCTGAGAGAGGCCTCTTTAAGGGGTCTCAAAGTGGTGATAGCCACTGGTAAGGTAAGCCATAATCTCAAATGGGATTTTACTCTCCATTTTCTTTTTTTCCCGGTGGTTATGTTTTCCTTCTGTAAGATACTACTTGATTAACACACAACATGGTTACATAATGGGAACTTTTGGAACAGACTCGTCCAGCTGCCATAAGTGTTTTAAGGATGGTAGACTTGGCAGGAAAAGATGGCATTATTTCAGAGTTTTGCCCTGGAGTCTTTCTGCAGGTTTTCCTCTTCTTCCATCTCCTGTTTATACTTTGCATGTTTGATGCAGGATAAATGATACAGTTCTCTAGTGGTATCTAAAACGGTAAGGTACTGTAGCACTTTCTTTAGTTATTAAGGTTTCGGGAAGTTGGTAGGTTGGGGAAAGAGTAATGGTGTAGAACCGGTAACAAACCTTAGGTATCCCTGTTCCTAAGGGTGAATTGGAAACCCCATGCCATCTAAAGAAACAATCTTTTTATTCCTTCATATCCAAACAAAATATGAGAGTTCTTATAAATAGGCTCCTGCAAAGTGATAAAAACCAACTAAGATAAAGATGACCTAACTATCAAGATAAAATTTTAAATAACAATCTAGATAAATGACAAATAACAAGATAAATCCTAAAACAATCTAGTTGAAGGACAAGATAAATCTTAAATAACAATCTAGATAAATAACAAATAAAAACTAATCAGATTTCTAGCTGGGTCCGAAGATATCATTGTCCAACCACAAGGACACTGATTGGGCTGTCTTCCACCTCCACTGCTAATAGTCTCGTGCAAACTGATATTATATAGCATTACGACGTAAAATCAAACACCTTTAGCATAAGCTTTTGAGGATCAACTTGAAGTCTAGATGTATGTTGAATTACTACTTGCTTCTTGTTTTTCTTCTTAATTAAATCTCCTCATCATCATCCAACATGTAACAACGCCTTTAACCCAAATATGTCTCCTTTCTCCTCACTGTTTATGCATTGAGATAGAAAATGGGCAATAAATCAAAATTAACTTATTATTTTGGCCCATAAGATGGAAGGTTAAAAAAGTAAAATATGTTATAACATTTACTTTCTTTCCTTAACCAAATATGAAAAAATATTCTAAAACCTCACTTTCCCCTGCATAAACCAAACCTGTAAAAAATGACTCCCTCTCCTTTCCTTCCCTTTCCCTCCCCTCCCCTCCCCTCCCCTCCCTTTCCTTCACCTCCCCTCCCCTCCCCTCAATCCAAACTAGGCGTAAGCCTCTTCAACAGGTAGTCTTGCTGTTGAAGCACACTAATTGAGCAATGACTTATATCTTGAGCTAGGCTATGCCCGGGAGGACTGAAAATCCTTTGAATTGTCACCGCAGTTAACTTGGTATGATTTTTTATCAGAAGATTACATGGTACCATTGCTTGAGCAGGACTGCTGGTGACCTCTACTGAATTTGGTATTTTTCCAACACCTAGACATGAAAATTGCGACAAGGTGACCTCTACTAAGGAAATAAGTAACATCATAGACTCCTGAGGTTTCTTTAATATCATTTTTGTGCGATGGCATGAAATCCAATGCTAGAAGAAACTTGAATCGATTCATCTATGCTGTTAGATTTGTTGTAAAAGTTGAAGAATTCGTACTCTCTCCATTCCAATTTGGCCGGGAGGGGTATAGCTCAGCTTTTGTTCACTATTCGGGACTCAATAGTATGCAACCTGCTCACCACACGATTTGACTTGGCAATGAAATGTTACCAACACCTATGGGTTTACTATCTACAGCATCTGTTTCGAGTCATACATGGTAACTTTTTCAATTTATTAAGGGAACCTCAAGGAAAACGTTTTGCCAATTAATAATGCACATTGTTTTGTTTTCTGCGCTCTTGAGGTGTTCTTTCTATCCAGCTTGCCAGTCTAAGTTGCAAATTATATTTACTTTGTGTTATCTCTTGCCATTAATTCTCTATCAATTCCAGGGATTGCTTGTTTATGGTAGACAAGGTCGGGAAATCCTTAGAAGGGATTTAGATCCTAGTCTCTGCAGAGAGGTAAAATTATTGTATTAGTGAATTTTCTTGAGGTATCTTACTTTTTTTATTCTTAAAGTATGTTGTTATCATATGGCATGGGGAAGTTGGGAAAATAAATCATCTTCATGTGGATCATGGTCAGTGTTTCTTTTCCCTGGAGTTGGAAATGAAAATTTCCATGTCTTATTATAAACAATGGCTTCTTGATGCTCAGCTGTACTGGGGTCTGGGTGTTGTCTTTTTCTGCTGCAAAACTTTGTCAAACTTACTATCTGTAGCAAGCATTTAGAATTCTGCTGCTGAGCCTGGTTTTAGGTGACAAGGAATGCTGCTGGTCGCATGGTGCCTTATCGGCAATGTCCAGCTTCTAATCGGTTGCTAAGGGAGTTTGTTAGTCATTAACACAAGTAGAAGGATACAAATTTACCAATTAGTTTACTTTTTCCATTGGCCCTTTATGCGGCAGGTTTTCTGTGGCTTCAAACCGATTTAGATGTCAACAGCTCTAAAGTCGATTAACTATGAAAATAAGATATGTAAAGATATACAGCCTGGAAAGGATCTGAGAACTTCTATACCTATCTTGATGAGCCATGAATGCCAGTTTTCTCTTAGGTTATCAGAACTCTTGTCTAACAAAGTGAACTTTGCTTTCTCTCTATTGCAGGCATTTCTTTACTCCCTGAAGCATAAAATTCCACTTATTGCATTCAGTGAGGATCGTTGCTTGACCTTATTTGGTCACCCTCTTGTGGACTCTCTTCATACTATATATCATGAACCAAAGGTGCGTCATTCAATGAAATGTTTATTTCTTCGTTGCTCACCATTATTTTTCATTGAGTGCCTAATTGGCATTTTTTTGTACTTAGTTTGCATGAATCTTTTGGGCAGGCGGAGATCATGCCTTCCATTGAGCACCTATTGGCTGGGATTGACATACAGGTATGGTGTTTAAATGGCCAGTTCCCTTCTTTTCTCTGGCTTGGACTGAGCATATAGCCTAGGATGGCACAACTGTTTTAACACTATAAGTGCACTTTTATTGTTTCCAAATTTCTGCCCACAAATTTCATTTTGCCCGTGGCACTTAAATTGGACTGCTGGGTCGTATTGCTGCTATTGAGTGGCTCGTCTCTTTTAGTCTGTTTCTGCAAAATAATGATCATTCTTTTGGTTGAAGCATAGATGATACTGTCTTATAAGCAGATCATATTAAAAATATCTATACTTCTTTCTTCTGTTAAGAAGCCAAGGAGATTCAGTTATCGTGTATATATGTACATGTGTTATCATCTGAAGGGAGAACACTGTCCTAGTAATTTCATTCCTCGAGGATCAAATTGAATGAATCGTGATAATATTACATAATTAGAGTTGTCTTTTTCTATTGTTGTGGCACGTAATCATCCAAATACACAGAAGTTGATCTTCTTAGACACTGCCGAAGGAGTGGCTACTACCCTGCGGCCCTACTGGTCAGAAGCTACAAAAGATCGTGCGACTGTTGTGCAAGCTCTGCCAGATATGCTCGAAATTGTACCCTCTGGAACGTCAAAAGGAAGTGGAGTAAGGGTGCTACTTGATCATTTGGGTGCCACACCAGAGGAGGTATGTGCCAACAATTTTTACCTTGCCTCATGGTTCACCATTAACCTAAAACACTTAAATCGTTTCTACCCGTCCCGTGTTCCATTGACAGGAATAAGAAAGAAGAAAAGAGAATAGAACTGTTTTTCTTTCATTTTTTCAGAGGACAAAGAGAAGATGTTGAGTAGAAAAGGAAAAAGAAATACGAGAAAAGGGATTTAACTGATCCGGTTAAGTCTGGTTTGGAGGGAAAACTTAGACCGAACCGGGTTTTCGGCCTAGGGATTTAGAAATCAAAATCGAGCCAAACTAATCTGGTCCGGTTGGGTTTGGTTTGCTCGATTTTGGTTAAATTTTTGATTTACTAGTTTGGTTGGGCCACGAATGGGCCAAGCCCAATGTATCAAAAAAATTAAGGTTTTAGTTCATAAATAAGAAGCTGGGCCATGAGTGCGCCAAGCACAATGTAAACAAGAGGATATTAGCTTGTATACAAGAATTTAAAAAATATGAGTTACCATCTAGTAGCAAATTACTAATCATCAATCATCCAAACGTTAAAAAGAAATGACAGATTCACAAGTTAAAAAATAAAAAAATACAAGACAAATCTAGTTTTGGTCAATTTGGTCTAGTTCTGTCCGATTTTAAGATCATAAAATTGAAACAGAATCAACTATTTTAAAAATAAACCAAATTGCACTGGACCAGACTAGTTAGAAAACCGAACACAACTGTCCGTACGATTTGTTGGTTTGATTCAGTTTTCATGTTTTCACTTACACCCCATCTAGAAGTAAAAAGAAAAGAGAAAATAATGAAAATTTGCCCAAATGGGAAAGAAAAGAAAGCGCAAAATGACACTATTCCATAATCACCTAGCAATTAGAAAGAAACAGAAAGTATGTAGGTTTAATTGATTATCTTAACATGCATGGTTCATATATATAGAGAGTATAATGATAAAAAGACTAAGATACTTTCACACCTCACACCCTAATGCTAAACATTTTTACCTAGCACCCTCCTTTAAGTTGGAGAATAAATATCATAAAGTCCCAACTTATTACTTAATAGTTCTAATTGTGGTTTGAACAATGGTTTGGTAAAAATATAAACTAACTGAGCTCCCATAGACACAAAAGGTGCCAACACACCATTTTTTATTTTTTCTCGATTAATATGACAATCCACCTCAATATACTTCGTTCTTTAATGAAATACAAGATTCGAGGATGATGATCCTGCCCAATCAGTATCAGCAAAGACTTGAACATGCAAATAACCATTAGATTGATAAAACAATATGACACCAGTATAGGCCTTGAGATACTTAACAATATGAAGAGTAGCTTCCCAATGTAGAAGAGGATGAGCTCACATTAACTGACTCACCGTACTAACAACCATACTAACAACAATGGAGTTATCAGGACAAATGATCGTGAGGTTCTTCAACTTGCCAATTAAGCGATGATACTAGTTTGTATGAGGAAAAATCTCCCATGATCAACACAAAGTTTGATATTCGGATCCATAAGTGTCTCTACACTCCTCAACCCTAGTAATTCTATCTCCTTTGGCTTGTCCGGTACATGTTTCCTTTGTAATAAGTTAATTCCATCCTTGAATTTGGCCACCTCAATACCCCAGAAATATTACGAGTTAACAAATGGTATGATACTATCATTGTAAGAACTGTTTCATCTCAATACCTTTCTGGTCATCCCTAGTAATGATGATATCATCTATGTACACAATCAAACATATTTAACTTCGACCCAATAATAGAAAACGGAGTGATCAGAATGAGAGTAACATATACCAAATTGTAACATAGCATCACTAAATTTGCCAAACCAAACTTGAGGTGACTTCTTCAAACCATAAGAGCTTTGCGGAGCCGACACACTGGAGAAGTCTCCCCCAGAGCAACAAACACTGGAAGTTGCTCCATATAGATCACCATTTAGGAAATCATTTTTACATTTTTACATTCAATTGAGACAGGGGCCAACTAGAGTAGCAACAAGAGATAAGAATCCAGACAGAGTCAATCTTGGCCACATGAGAGGAGGTCTCAACATAGTCAACACCATATGTCTGGGTATAGCCTTTGGCAATAAGGCGAGTCTCATACTGTTCAACAGAGCCATCCGGATGGTAATTGACATTAAAGACCCACGGACAACTAACAGTAGACTTGCTTGACAAAAGAGGAATCAACTCCAGACATTTCAGCATCTATAGTTATGGAATTGAGACAAAAGGTACTGAAGAAGCAAAAGTACGAAGGGAGAGATAAATGATCATAGGACACATAATAAGAAAGTGTATAAAGTGTGCAGTGCAAGTACCTTTATGGAGAGTAATGGAAAGATCGGGTGATGGCGATGGAGAAGAAACATCTGAATCTCGAGGTAGAGAAGGTGCGGTGGCAGGTGTTGGCGAGGCAGCTTTTGATTGACGAACATGCACATGCAAGGGGTTCACAGGAGATATAGTAGGAGAGTGTGGAACTACATGAAAAATACACCTAGAGGGATCAACAAGATATGTGGTGCGCGAAAAGAACGACAATGACTCATTAAATGTAACATCGACACAAACGAAATGATGAGGAAAAGATGGAAAGCAACACTTATAGCCTTTTTGAGCGCGGAAGTAGTCGAGGAAAACACATGGAATGGCATACGGATCAAGTTTGTCTCGGTCAAGATGAAAAACATGAACATAACACGTGCACCCAAAAATCGGCAATGGTAAAGAGTATAGAGAACTTTATGGGGCATTTGACCCCTAGGAACAGTAAAAGACATAGATTGATCAAGTAATATGTCAAACGAGCAACATCACTCTAATAAGACTTAGGAACTTGTATTTGTATTAAAGTGCACGCATGATGACCAATCGTGCGTATAGCAATCCCATTTTGTTGTGGAGTGCAAGCACAAAAAAACTGGTGAAGAATACCATGGTCAATAAAAAATTGAGATAGAACAGTATGATTCACGTGCATTATCTGAACAAAATATTCTAATGCAAGTATCAAACTAAAATTGAGTTTTTATTTCAATGTAAAATGACTTAAAAAAAGAAGACAATTCTGATTTCTCTTTCATGAGATAAAGGTACATAACAGAAGAGAGGTCATGACAAAAATAATACAACGCTAAAAATAAAAAACATTAGGAACCCGGATGGGACTCCAAATATTTGAATGAACTAATTAAAAAGTACGCTACACACGACTCCCAATCGTAGGACAAAATGACACTCTATGATGTTTACTCAACTAAAAAACCTTACATGACAATTCAACAAGACAACTACATGAAAGAACTAGCCATTTAAGTGTTTGTAGGGACGGATAACCAAGACGACAATGATATTGATATGGTGACATTGATGATTAGAGAGCGACAGGGCTAGTGTGAATTTTATTGACAAAGTAGTACAAGCCACCAACATTTAGCACCACCACCAATTTTTCTCTCCGTCTTAAGATCACACGCAACCATGAGAGAAAAATGTGACAGAGCAATTCAAAGATTTTGTAAGTTTACTAACAGACACAAGATTAAATGGAAAACGAGAAACATGTAGTACATAATTCAAAGTAAGGAGGAAGTGATAGGAACAGAACCCAAACTAATAATGTTAGTGGTGGAATCATCTGCTAAGGTAACTTTAGATGGTTTACCAATAGATCAACGACTAATGAAAACAGTAGATGTACCAGTCATATGACCAGATCCGTTGAAATTAATAACGCAAGGAGTAGAAAAAAAGAGAAGAGGTTATGCAAGTAATTGATGGACATGCCTGAGTGAGCGTAGTGGTGGAGGAAGAACCCACAGATGAAGTTTGCATCAGACACAAGATATTAGTACTCCTATGTAGATATATAGTCACCACGACATTAGCAGAGTGAGTAACTTGGCATGTATCCTCGAATGTCGTAACTTGATGAAAGATTATAATAATACTCCACCGTATGACTTGTTCCTCCATAATTGGTGCACAATGTAGAACCCCAACCGTGACCACTACCACGGCGATGTCCCCTTGACGCACAACCACCGTGAGTAAAGTCCGACCAAAATCATGACCATCACGACCCAAATCACAACCAAAATTGTCTCGGCTACCTCCCTTGACTCTTGACCACCACAGTGAAACTACAAGAAGAATAACCACAAAAGGATGTGGCGGCCAAATTAGAACGATCCTAGGGTCAACAACCTGCAGGGCCAATACCTAATTCAAATGCCTTACGAAGGCGGCTGAAAACCTCATTAGGAGAAGACGAATCTCGAGCATCGAGAAGCTGAGAACAAAAAATGATCATATGATGATGACAAATCAGATAAAAAACGAGCCACATGCAAACACTCATTGGCTTTGCTTTACCTCAATATCAACAACATTAAGCTCCTCACAAATACGACAGAATTTAATAATAGTCCTCCAAAGTCAAATTAACGAGGGCAAGAAAGAAGTAAGTCTAATGAAGGTCATATGTTTTATGAAGATTGTTGACATCGAAATAAAACTCTTGTGCCTGACAAGTTTGGTAGTTGGTAAAAAAAACCCAAAGTATCACTAAGTTGAGGCTCTGTACTGATCCATAATCAAATACGAATCTGAGCATCCTCAACCTTCCAATCAGAATATGTAGACTAGATTCTTTAGGACGATCATTAGTCAAGAAGGTACACTACTTCTCACCAACAAAAATGCACCAACTTAGCCTACGGGGTATAATTTTTGCCATTTAATCGAGTGGAAGTAATGGACATCAAATCAGATAACCTCAGACAGGCTAGCAATGATACTAGAGGAAGAACTAGATGCCATTCGGACAAGTCATGATATCGATGAATAACAAGCAAACAACAACCAATCACCAACTAATAACCAACTAACAAACAAAATCATAAACAAGATACTAGCATCAATTAATCTCATGAAGCAACCACATGAGAGCAGAAGCCCAATAAAGTATAAGAAAACCAAAACTGAATATTTATTCATACCGAAGGATCAAGAAGCACCCAACAATATAACCATGATCCAATATTATGAATCTGAACAGGAATCGCACCACCATAGATTGGAAAAATAAATGAAGAAAACATTAGAACCACAATCACAGTCACAACAGAACCACGATCAATGTAACCACCAACAATATCACCCTTGTTGGAGGCTTGGAGCAGAACTTATATCATCCTCAAGTATAGGGAATTGAATCAGAAAACCAGAAGTTGAAAGGAATTGCTGAAAGATTAGATGATCTGACGTATACCAGACAGCCAGACCAGCAAACAACTAGACGAAGACCAAAAGATCAAGCGCGAGAATCAAGCGATCGACAAAACTGTGGATCGATCAAATCAAACCAGATGATTGACATACCTGAGGATTGATCAAACATATCGGATGATTGAAACATCAAGGGATGGGTAGAATAGATCAGATGAACATCAAGAGAGATTTGAGCAACCCCAAGATTGAGCGAGAGAAACCCTAGAATGTGAAGATCAAGCAATCGTTTGACCAGGAGACACCAACAATCGACGCAAATGGAGCTGACGACGGCGGCAAGTGGGGAGCGGCAATGTGAGTGGAGGGCGGTGAAGGGTGGCAATTGGTGTTTATCAATATTAGGGTTAGGTTTACTGTTTGGGTTTAGGTTAGCACTGCCTTGCTTTGATACCATGTAATTAGAAATAAATGAAAACTGTCCAGGATTGATTGATTACCCTAACACGTATGATTCATATACATAGAGAAAGTCCATACAATGGTAAAAAAAACTAAGATACCCTCACACTCTAATGCTTAAACATATTAATTTGACTCTTGAATTTAAAGCCCTAGGGTCTGCTCCAGTCAAATGACAAAAACGAAAGAAGGGTGAAGATATTCTGCAATCTCCTAACACTTTGATTTCTTGTTCCCCATTACTTGTTGAAAGACAAGCTATTGTATCAGAAACTGTTGTCTGGAAGTGTTGGAGATATTGTATATGACTGTCTGAATCTCACTCTTATTAGTTGGCCAATGATGAAGATGGAGTGGCAGATGCAATCTACCGTTATGCATTCTGAGTTCAGGTTCAACAAAAAGTAGGATGGATTGGGTCTTGTGATAGGTTGGGCACATCATGTGCTGAATAATTTTAAATTAATTTTTTGACCTGGTAAATGCAAAGGTCAATTTTATCATTTCTTCGGTAGGCTTTATTTTTATACATTCAATTATTGTATCTCTGAAATTAAGAGAATGTTACTCTGTTCAATGAATGAATCTCATTTTGCAAAAGAAATGAAGCCAAATTACATGAATTCACTATTATGTTCTATACTTTGTTATTAATCACACAACATGGCTTCTCACAGGCAGTTAAGAACGACTAATGAAGCTGAGGCGCTGCCTCTGAAGACCACTCTAAGTTTTCACTTATATACACCATTTTCTCAATCCATCTCTGGCTATCTGCTTCTTCTTCCTTCAACTTTGACTTCCTTTTATGATCCGACCAAGAGTTGGTTGGTTTCCAGCTGAAGAATCGGCTAGGGAATGCTCAAAACTGTACCCAAAGATGAATATACGCACGAGTCGTTCATGTATCCATATATTGCATTCACAAGTTTGGTTAATGTCTTCAGTGCAAGTAAAGCAAATTTGCATCAGCTCCCAACAGTAATCAAGAAAATTAAACGTCTGGTCTAACCAAAACTCCTGAAATCTGTGATTGTTTACAAACGAGCAAATAATGACATTAAAACAAACCAAAGGAAGGATACAATAACACAATCTCATACAAGGAAGACATCATATTCTTCCTTTTACAAGCAGCAATTCACAATCCAAAGTTGTGCAATACTTCTGAAATACGTAAATATGACACCATGCAACAACTCCAACTTCTAATAGATAGAAGCAAGAACCCAAAAGGAAGAGACCAAAATGAACCCAAAAAAAAGGCACAAAAAGAAAGGAAACAAAATGGAAAAAGTAAAAAAAAAAAAACATACATGCAACTAGAGACCTTGCTCAATGAGATAATCACCCAGCCTCTCCACAACCATGTTGCACTGGCCAGGAGTCATAGGTTCATCATATATTCCAATGATCAAAGCTAGATTGGTCTTCTTTACAGTTACACCACCAGGGCCCTGAAAACAATCCAATACAGTAGTTTAGTTCTGCTCAGCCAATATAAGAAATTTGGACATAAATGATTTATTTCGTTATGTTCGACTATATAGACCAATGCAATGTCGTCACAATCTTCAGACTAAAACAAAGGGTAGTCAGGACAGCGACTACCGGAAAGTGTTTACACAGGAATGCTTGATCCAAAGCATGGTAATTTTCCTATTTTGACAGATGAATGAAGTCTAGAAGAGTACTGTTCTAACAGGAAAAATAATAAGAAGTGGTCCATAAAGTGTGTATATGCTCAGAGAATGTGATTTTGCATAATTAGCATGGAAAAATACATATATACTGGATGTCTTAGTCACCCAAAGAGAACAGATCTACCATATGTTAAAACACGTGACACACTAGCTCATTTTCCTGTATTTGTATTCCACATATTAGAACGATCTGCATTCCTGGAAACACAAATCAGGACAATAAAGCCCACAGGGTACACTCTGCACAGTATATTGGTCAATTCAAGTGAAAAAGCAGGCTGTGAGATATCAGCCAAACTGAAGACAACACAAACTGGCATTAACTCAACTCTCCTAACATGGCACCAGGTCATAGTGGCAATCAAAACTCATGAACAGAACCACATCCCAAATAACCGGTTCAAAGTTGAAACATTTAAAATGCTTTCTTATCTAAGAATAAAACATGGAAGAACATAGTGTCTGAGTCAATTGAATCATTACCTTCTTTCCTCTTATGACAACCCCTGCTTCACCTTGGATCACCATATATTTTGTCCCACCGAGGTACAAGCCAGTTGGTGCAAGTGTTCCAGGTTCAGCAAAATCATTCACAATAGCTGTTATTTCCTCAGGCTTAAACTGCAAAAGCAATCATATGAAGAACACATTAAACAAAGCAATTACTAAATAATAAAATACAATGAAAACTATTATGTGGATGCCATGCAGGCTGCAAGTGGATGGTCAAATTACTTAGTTGGAACAAAGTTAAATAGCAAGGTCATGCAGTCCTTGTTACACGTGCAAAAATCAAGGAAATGGTTTCAACTATTGAAAAGCAGATTTGAAGGGATAATGAATTATTTAGATAAACACAACCTCCTAGGCAGTATTCCCAAACTTGTGAATGTTTCAGGCAAAGATCTTGAGAAGATTGTTGAGGTAACTATCACCTGATAATTTATCACTCAGCAATTCTGAAGACTATCACCGAAACATGATATAAATGTTGAACACATCGAACCAATTCCAAGCTCTTAATCATTACAATGGCTTCTTCCCTCATCATACCATGGGCCATAAAACTAGACAGCCGAAGATTAGTGACTGAATTAAGAGAGGTAGCTTATAATGAAGCTCACGTCATTAAAATTGCCAAAGCCACACGAAAGCCTAAAATAAAACTGATCAGGTACCAAGCAAATGCAAATAAACATTAACCAAATCAATCAAATCAGATAGATAGTACAATGGAAAATGAAAATCAACTAAAATCTCATTATTTTAAGTGCAACAAATGCCAAAACAGTGACTAAAAAACTAACATAGGAAATGAGAGGCAGATCAAGGTGTCAAAGCCCAATTCCATAGTAAAAGATAAGCAATCCAAAAAGTGCCAAAATCAAATAAAAGCCTTGGAAAAAAAAACACGATCAGTCATCAAGCAAACCCGAATCAAAATCAGCCAAATCAAACAGACAGTAATCTCACAAAATCAATAACAACAAAATCTAGTCATTTTCATTCCAACACTTCCAAAAACAGTGGCACAAAATATTCATAAAGGAACTGGGAGGCAGATCAAGGTATCAGACTAGTGCCAAAATCCAATAAAAGCTAGGAAAACGCTGATCAGTTATCAAGCAAACCCAAATTTAAATCAGCCAAATCAAACATATAACAATCATTAAGTTCAGTAACAACTAAAATAACACATCCAAAAACAATGAAAAAATATTAAATGGTAAGGACATGGTGGGTCAGAACAAGGTATAAAGCCCAATTCAGTAAATCTTGAGAAAGAGAGAAGGGTGGAGGGAGAGAAACTATTTCACCTGAGGGAAGGAGGCACTTTGTGCCCAAATGCTGCCGTCTTGGCCCAGGATGGCGGCGGAGGTGAGGGCGTTGCCTTCGATTTCGTACATCAATTGCTCATCCACATATGTTTGCCACGACATCTTTCCTTTTACCGTGTTGTTTCGACCCTTAACTTAGAAAACCCCTTCTTCTTCTTCTTCGATTCGTTTGGATGGAGGGTTTTGAGATTCCAAGAGCAGACAGAGAGAAGTTTGTGAATTGCGATGATAAAATAGTAGCAGGAGAGAGAGAGAGAGAGAGAGAGAGAAACATGAATTCTACCATTTGATGTTGCGTTCAAAATAAGCTCTCCAAAAGTAGCTTTCAGAAAATTTGTCTTTTTCTTATGGGAAAACAGTGTTTTGAAAAGTCCGAATGATTCTATTTAACCCCTAATTTCTCCCCTCTAAACCCATTTTCCACTTTCGGTAAATTAAAATAAAATGGATAAATTAAATCAAGTTTAAATTTACGCAGTATAAGTTTTCATCCCGTTAAAATCCCTAAGTTATATTTTAATATTAAATTTTTTATAATTTGACATAATTGTTATTATTTTGACTATTAATTTTATTTTTTTGTCATTTTTAGGTGATACATGTAATTTTTAAATTAGTAAAATTAAATTTTATCTATTTATTAGGCTTAATATTAAGATTTACTTTGGGTTTAAATTTTTTAAATTAGGAATTCTTATGTACCAATTACCATCACATTAGTTTTCTTTCAAATTAGGATTTTTTTTTTTATTTTCTTACCTACTAGTTGCTAATAATGTAGTCTTTTAAATGAGGAAGGAAGATATCGCCATTAATCTTTCCAATTTCTTACGCAATAGCTAAGTTTTTAGAGTAAATGAACCATGAATTGGTAAATAGTTTGCCAGTTATATAGTGAAGGTAAGTTTGCTGAATACATATTACGATTGTAGATACTAAAATATTACATGATTTGATGGTCACTTAATTAATCAAGATAAACAAAATATCCTTGATTAATTGAAGTCAAAATAAAAAAACGAAATCGTATATATTTTTAAAATTATTAACAAGAAATAAGAAGACAAATATATTATTTTTAAGAAATTAGCTTAATAAAATTATTGACAATTATTTTCATGAAATAAGAAGGCAAATATCTTATTTTTAGGAAATCAGCACAATCAATTCAATATAATACTCATTATATAAGTTGTCGAAATCAGCCCCTCTCCTCGAGCGTATAAATAAAAGCTCATATGGAAGAAAGACACTTTCGGTCAAGAATTTTCAAGCACTATACAAGGCTCTTCATAAGTATTTCTCTCAAACTCTTGTAGAGGATCAACGAGCACTCAAATAGGGTGCTAATTTGTCTACAACTCAAGCTCCTGCAAAGAATCAACAAGCATCTAAATATCGTGTCAATTCACCTACAACTCAAGCTCCTCGAGAGAATTAATAAGCACCCGAATAGCGTGCCGATTCGCCTAAAACTCAAGCAGAGAATCAACAAACACCAGAACAACATGCCAATTTATGTACAACTCAAGCTCCTACAAAGAATCAACAAGCACCCTAACAACTTGCCAATTTGTCTAAAACTTAAGCTCTTATAAAAAATCAATAAGCATCCGAACAACTTGTTGTTTCGTCAACAACTCAAACTCATGCAAAGAATCAACAAGCACCCAAACAGTGTGCTAATTCGTCAATAACTGCACTCTTCCTGTCAAATCGCTAATAGTCTTTACTGTTTATTCGAGATCAAGCCGTTTAAGCCCTCGATCAAAACTACTACTTTAGTTTATTCGTTTAAAAAATCATAACCTTATTCATTCAACAGCAAGCTTCAATAACCATTAGATCGCCAACATATTCGGAGATTGAATCAAGGGAAATTATTCTTGATACCTTGCTTAAATACAAAGGTAGGTTATTGAAGTAGGTTATCTCTACCTCTCATCTTTTTCTTCAAAAGTAGGTTATTCACCAATGACCTCTAAGAAGACTCAAACTACTCAAATCGTCAAAAACACTAGCAAGGATGTTGTTATTGCTGCAAGCAACAATATCGCTTCCACGGATGCTATGACACGAAGCAAGGCTATGGTGATCACTACCCCTGCAAATCTCATAGTTGCATCAGGTGCTAATTCAATGAATGTGCCGCATGAGAAATACCAAAGCGCCACCACTTTTGGAGCAAAGAAAAAGGACGAAAATGGCTATGAAATGCTTCTATCCAACTCTTAGAATTCGATCTCGGTAAGCTTTTCATCACGCCCTTCTCATTCAATTTCTAATGCAAACTCAAGCACAAGTTTATGTTCGGGATCCTCTCCTTCATCACCGAAACATTCAGCCTCGTCAAATCGTTCAAAGTCATCGTATTCAGCAATCATGCAAGTTATGACCACTGGCATTGCGATAGTAAATGAACAATTGGCAACAATGGCTTGCACAATTGAAAAACTCACCAAAATTATGGAAGACAAAGATCTCGAGATTGCTTTGCCCATGAATAGACTTGAAGCACGAAAGTTAGGTGAGACAAGCTAAGAAAATTCACACCCAATCAGTCCTACACTACAAGCTATGCCTGTCGTCAACGCAAGTCATTCAACTTCTATGAAGCAACAAGTTGCCATTGAAACTCGTTCAAAGCAAGTTGAGGACCAAGATAGCCATCATACCTATATAGCTTCATTGTCCATCCAACAACTCTAAGTTATGATAGCAAATAAAATCCAAGCACGGTACGGTGGTGCCCCTCAAAATACTCTCTTGTATTTTAAGCCTTCCTTATAGTGGATTGATAACTTGAGGATGCCTTCTAATTATCAAACCTCTCAAGTTTCACCAATTTGATAGAAAAGGAAATCTTGAGCAACACATTGCCCATGTCATCAAAACGTGCAACAATGCTAGAACAGAAGACGACCTTCTTGTCAAGTAGTTTGTTCATTCGCTTAGAGGAAATACATTTGATTATTACATTGACTTGGAGTCATGGTCAATTGATAGTTGAGGGCATTTGGAGTAAGAATTCTTGAATCGCTTCTACAGCACTCAGCAAGCTGTGAGTATGAAGCAACGAAACGATGAATTAGTGGTAGACTATATCAACTGTTGGCGCTCCTTGAGCTTGGATTTCAAAGATCAACTCTCAAAGGTCTATGTTGTCAAGATGTGCATGCAAGACATATATTGGGGGACATTTGAGGAGTTGGCAGCATGTGCCCACGACATAATTATTAGCATAACCGGACACGGAAGAACTATCCCTCCTACTCTCGAGCAACAAAGAATAGCAAAGAAAATGAGGTTGAAGTGAAAAGTGTGGAGGAGGAGAAAGTTATCTTTATCACTCTTTGAAGAACACCAAAGTTCAAGAAACTCATCAACATGAGCCTGAATTGTCTTTAAAAAAAAATATCATCCTTCAACTAAGGTCAAGTCCAAAAGTTCATCTGAATATTGTACCAAAGTTTTCAAGTAAAGTGCCATGCAAAGTCTTACTTCAAGCCTCACCTCTGATGCAAGCAAGCAAACAAACCACTAGGGCCGGCCCCGAACTTTTTAGGGCCTCAGGCGATTTGTTTATATGGGGCCTTTCACACTTGATTTCAAAATATATGCATCGTTAAAAAAAAAAAACACAAACTTAAAAAAGCAAAAGTTCTAACATTATTTTATCATTACAATAATTTGAACATTTTTCTTCTTATATTTCTAGAAGCAAACGTATCAATTAAACTTATATAATCTATATTTTCTGCAAAATCATTTTTGATAGATAACATAGCTAATCCATTCAACCTTTCTTGTGACATAATTGAGCGAAGGTAGGTTTGATCATTTTCAACTTCGAAAAACTTCGCTCCCCAGAAGCAACGGTAACCAGAATAGTCAAAAGAATTTTATAAATGATCCATGAGTTTGGAAAACCATCTTTCATGTACTTCAGATAATTGAGCACTTTAATTAGTTTGTTTACTTCTTATGGCAACACAGTTTTCAAGACTTTTAGCTCCATAGATAAATTGCTTCCATCAATATCTGAAAGCCCGTCACGTTTCAAAAATTCTTCAAGCTTGACACAACACATCTTCAATCATTCGTCTTTGGACTTTTTCAAGTCAAACAAAAAGCCAAAATTTGCCTCATATACTTTGAATTGTTCAAATCTAATCTTGAGTGAAGAAATAGCTTGATTTATTATATACAAGAAGTAATTAACTCTGAAAGATTCTTCCGCTGACTGCGTCACTAACATTCTCATCAAATTATTTTTTTCTACAAACGCTATGTTTTTCAACAAACGTACGTTCAACTCCTATTTCACTTGTCATTTCTTTAGATTCAACCATTGACTCCACAAAATCAACTTTTCCGTAGTTTTCAAAATGCGTAACAAGCCCTTTTAACCGCTTTACAGCAACATCTATATGCATATTTTCACTTTGAAGGAGCTTGCTAACTGAGTTAACAACAAATAACACGTTCTACCAAATAACAATCCCAAATAAGAATTCAAAACTCTCAAGTCCATGAACTACTAAAGATTCAACTTCACTTTTTGCCATCGCCTATTTTGTATTGTTTGCCAAATCAACTAAGGCATCTCTTATTTGTGAAGCTTGATATCTTATCGGTTTAATACTTTCAATGCGACTTTCCCAACGTGTTTGTGACAAGGGCTTAAGCGTAAAACTTTTCACATTATCTTTCAAAATTGTCCACCTTTGAACGGAAGATGAAAACAAGACATATAAACGTTGTACCACACCAAAAAAGAATCTTGCTTTAGAACAAGAGTTGGCCATATCACAAAGTACAAGATTGAGACTATGACAACCATGTGGTGTATAAAATGCTCTAGGATTTAGTTCAAGTACCTTTGTTTGCACACCCTTATTTTTTCCTTTCATGTTTGAGCCATTGTCATATCCTTGTCCTCTTAAGTCATTAATATCAAGTTCAACGCTAACTAATGCTTGTTGAAGTTCACCAAATAGTCTCATTCCCGATGTATCACCTTCAAAAATTCTAAAAAAAACTCTCTCACCGTAATTGGACTTGTTGAAATATCCACACATCGAACGACGAGAGACATTTGTTCTTCGTGACTTATATCCGGTGTACAATCAAGTATGACCGAAAAACATTTTGCTTCTCTGATTCTTGTCGCAATTGTACTTTTGACTTCTCCGGCTAGCATCTGTATCAACTCATTCTGAATTTTGTGACTGAGATAATGGTTATGAATCTCACCCTTTTGAATTCGCCTCAAGTGCTCTTGAATTACTAGATCAAATTTTCCAAGCATCTGAATTATCTGAAGAAAATTCCATTATTCTCTTAATAAATCTTCTCATAGCCTACACGAAATGACAAATTATTCTTCGCAAGTATCTTCACAATAGCAATTATCATCAATAAGACTCGTCTCCAATGTTATCTCTCTTTGTTAACATGCTCTTGTGCACTTCTATCTATTGTTTGATTCTTTTCCAATCTTGTCTCTAACTCAATCCATTTGTTCATGCATGTAAGGTGCTCGTTACTACTTTCATGACCCTTAAGCCTCTCACCAATATTTTTTCAATCCTTAAACTCTTCAATAGTTAGTTGAGTCTTATTTCCTTCTTACTTAAACAATTTACAACAAAAGCAAAATACTCTATTCAAAACCTCCGAATATATTAGCCACTTTCTATCATGTTTTTCTCCATTAGATAAATGTCGCATGTAGTGGACTGAAGAGGAATGCCTAGTAGAACCATTACCATCCTTAGGAAAATTAACATAACAACCTCTTTTCACATAACCTCTTTCTACCAATAGATCTCTTAAACTTTGGTCCATATTATTCCAATTACTCGGATCGTCGATGTTTAAATTTTCACATTCTAGTTGTATCTCCTCGTCTTGATTTACTTCCTCATTCTCTAGATTCTCACATCGTTCTTCTTCATTCACCAAATTTTCATTTTCATTGTTTACTAAATCTTCGGATTCTTCATTTTTCAAGTCCCCAACTGAGCATTTTGTTTGTTTGTTACTCGTAACGAATTTATCAATAGCTCTTCGTTGAGATTTGACCAATAATTCGACTCTTTATTTTTTTTTTCTTTTATATCTTCTAGGAGGCATGATAAGCTAAGTAAAAACCAAAATAAAAAAAAGAGTTACTTAGGTAACTTTATGTAATATTATTATGTTATTCGATACACAAGAGTATATATAATTGGACAAAATTAATTATTTATACATAGTATACACTCGAACAAAACAATTCACAAAACCAATCATTTACAGCTAAAGCTAAAGAACAAAGAATGTAAAACTATTATTATTATAAGCCTTGATCCTAATTCTTATAAAGTTGAATGTATTACTTATTTATTTTATAAGCCTATAAGGCATATAAGACAAGGGGGCAGGGGACATTACACTAGTCCAAAAGGAAGCCACTCACCCAGCACAGGAACGTGGCCCACTGCCCACAAAGCCAACTGACATTTGTTAACACAGTAAATCACTTCTCTTTTTTTTACATTAAATTGGCATTTAAGTGTTTAAGATCTGCAAGAGTGAGACACAACAACAAAGAAAGAAAAATACCAGTTGTCTCCAGGCGGGCCTAGCCGACAGCAGAAAAATGAAAATCGAAGGTTAGTTGCCGTCAGCAATCTGCCTATCTGATTGTCTTGTCATTTCGATTCGATTGTCAGTCCAAACCAGTTCAGTAGCTCTCAATCTCATCTGATGGAAGTTAAAACTTGAAACCCTAACTTTTTATTTTCTTTTAATTTGTTCTGAATCACGTTCCCTTTTGTTTTTTTTAATTTTTGATAGTTTTTTTTTAAAATCTGGCAATTGGGCTCACAAAATCTGATTTGGACCTTTTCTGATGGGGCCTTGTTCAATAGAAGGTAAAAAAATTGGGAAAATTAATTGTTTAAAAGATTCTAAAAATTGAGTATTATATATCATTTAGTATTGAATTTGTATTAAGAAAAAATATCTTAATTTGTCCCGTGCATAGCACGAATTTTTGCTAATATTTTTTATTACATTCATAATTTTATGTTAATTGCCAGCGTACGTAACATTATCTGCTACCAAATTGTGAAAAGTAAAAGTAAAAAGAGTGCAGTTAATGCCATGGTAGCTTTATAAATTATGGATATGATGAGTAAATTTGTTTCTTAAATTTAAATAACTTTAGTTCCAAAATGTTAAGTTATTTAATTTAATATTGTCATTGAGCGAGTTATGATGTATTATATTATTGCACGAAAGCTCTATAATAAGAGTACGCAATGTATAAATTAATCTCTTAGGTCGGCGCTCCTCAAGTATAAATCTTGATTCTGTAAACCGATTTTTTTTAATCAGACAATGAGATTTCTAAAAAATACGGGTCATATATTTCCATTGTGGGGATTTCAAAATGGGCCCTAGGCCACAACCATGAATAGGCAGGTTCAATAAACTTGACATTGAATAAATCCTTCCCGGTACCAAGTACAAACCTGACTTCTGGATTGTTGAGGTTTGATGCAAAAGGCATGAGTTCACTAAGGAGATAGATCACACAAGAAAATTACAATTTAATACTAGATTGTGGCCTTTCTTACAATTTAATCCTGAGAAAATTACACACACACATACATATATACATACATACATACATATATATATATATA
>JABCMJ010041168.1:0-10684 GCA_014822125.1 Arbutus unedo | reverse complement strand
CCCCCCCCCCCCCCTCTAGGAGTAGATTGAACGCTTCCGCATAATTTCAGTTTTCACTTTTACCATAATCAGCTTCTACTATAACCTAAACTGCAAAACACTCCCACGTTATCTATAAGAACAATGATGGGAGATGAATACAAGACCCATGAAAAGTGGGTGGAGTTGTGTTTGAAGGTCTACTTTTTCCCTAACAAGCTATAAATCAGAAGATTAAATCAATGTTTGACTATGCCTGATCTTTGTCTGAAGCTAATTTTTCCTTTGATGCTGACCTTAGATCCAAGAGTGCAGTGACAATGTAGATATCTTATAATATTGCTATGACACCAGGGAAATCTGCTGGTGGTTAGAAATTAGAATATTGCATTTAAACAAATCCCTCAAGAAAACTGAAAAATGACTGCTGAACAACCACCAAATGAAATTCAGAGTAGGTTTTGCTCTTGCTCCATTGAAGCCTCTTTTTGCATTTAAACAAATCTATATGATATCCCAAACGCAGCCTAATGACTTTTTATAAACCATAATGGTGAGAGCAATGGAGATGTTGTTTAGATCAAAACAAATATTCCCTCCATTCCTTTTTGTCAGTCAATTTTGTGAAATTTTGCACTTTTAAGTTAATTTGTGGGTACATTTTTATAAATTGTAACATTCCATTGTCACACTTGACAAGTTCCAGCCAATTAACTGGTTTTCAATTTGAATTCAAAAGAGAAGGGAAAAAGATTGTTGTCACCAAATTTAGCTCATTAACTTCGAAAGCAGGCACTGTTTATGGTACTGATAGAAAAATGACTAAACAAAGAAGGACGAATAAGTGTACAATTCTCGCACAACATGTAATACCTCATGAACATGAAAGATGAGGAAATTAGAGAATCAAAAAGATAAAGAAGAATATATGAACACATGACCCCTTTTGCCTCCATTACTCCAAGGTTTGCTTTTGTTAAATAATTAACAGAAACATAACCTACTCACAAGCTATTTAATGAAAATTAAACCTCTAAAACGATAATTTCAGATGATAGGTTGATTCAAGCATTCCACCTTTCAATTTAAGTTGAAAGAAAAAAAAAAGCACATACTAAAACTAGCATTGTTGTTGCTCTCTCTTTCTTCTTTTCTATCATTCCAATACGTCTTAAAATTATCTTTTTTGAAACATCTTACGTGAACCTCACACTTGTGTAGTGACCCATTTGATGATGTGATTAGTGTCATATATTTGTAGTGCCAATCTTGAGTCATTGGGGTCCAATGCAAATTTTCAAGAACTAAAATTCAAAAAGACAAAATCAAGTGCAAACACACAAAACACAAAACACAAGAATCTAACCCACAAGACTATGTACTCTTAACATCACTTGGACATGAAGTCCTGTTACATTTAAAATTGGGCCCCCTTGGTTTGGGTTTCTTCATTCTAATGTCCTGTCATCTCACAAAACTATTGAAGTACGTTCTTTTTTCTTGGGCCAGGCCTGTGATAGGGTTAAATGCTAAGGCAGTGGCCTTAGGAACCTTGGTCCAAGGCCTGCATCTTAAAAGTAGTATCTAACCATTATGATATACCATCCGGAGGCTACTATATTTATTTTGATAGTCTTGAATATTTGTAGCAAAAGTGGGACCTCCTCCATCCTGAAACCCTAGGCCACGGCCGATGGTCTAGTTGTGGGGTGGCCTTGAGAAATAATTATCTCTCAACTGCTCTAGAGAAACGAAAACCTATTCCAATACGTAGTACGCTGGATAATAAGATTAGATTTTCTGTCTAGATGCATGCCTGATCGGCTCATTTTTTGAAGGGATGGCTAGATCGAGGCAATTCAGATCAGTTGATATCGAGCTATGAGGTCCGATAAGCACATTTGGTGTGCCTTTAGTCCTATCGGGCACACGATCTCAAACTTGGTCAAACCTCCTCATACATTTGGCACATAGGATGGATTATGGATTGAATCTCCCATGTGACGTTGCTTGGTCATGTTGTCGAGGGTATGGTGCTTGGCACAAACAGAGAAAGGTATGTTCTCGTGTCGCGGTTAGTTGTCTAAGAAGACGCGGAAACGTTTTGGTTAAAAGACAAGGGGTCTAAGCGATCGATCTATATGGGCATGGGGCACGTGGCGGAAATTGTAATGCCCTGATTTCTCAAATGTTAAATAAAATATTTTGTTGTGAAAAATCTGTCTTCAGAATGTGAACATTGGCAATGAAATCTATTGCAATACACGAAAATAAAAAACTTTCAAGGCAAGTTACAGCGTCGCTTTTCTAAAGACAATATTTGCCCCCATCGAATGGTATGCACCAAGTTACAATAAACTTGCCTTCAAAATACATGAAGACAAACTTATGTTCTTTCCGTCTACATTTGCACAAACGGAGAAGAACAGAATATTTGCGTACTAAAAATAAAAAAGAACCAAAAAATCACCAAGTATTATTTCTGCATAATAACAATACTTAGACTAAATGCATCCAAAAGATTAGAACCTTTTGAGAGAAAGAATGGACAAAATTTTAAGTGAGTAATTATGTTGGAGAAAGCTTGTATTTATAAATGGTTTAAAGGTACAATTGAAAAATCATAACTTTTTAATCTATAGAGCAATGAAAATATAGATGCAATGAAAAGTTGCAATTTTATTTAATAAAAGTTATAACTTTTAACTCACAACTCTTAATATAGAATTATATTTCAATAGCCACAATTATCCATTTAATAAAAGTCACAACTTTTAGTGCAGCACTAATTAAATAATCACAATTATTCAAATAGTCATACATTTAATAATTAGATACATCTCTTATAAATCACAATTTTTAATTAATAAAAGTCATTAAATTTTTAACTAATAAAAGTCACAACTTGACTTTTAGAATAAAAGTCATTACTTTTTAAATAATAAAGGTTACAACTTTAGAATAAAAATTACATCTCTTTGAATAAATAAAAGTCATAATCTTTCAATTAACTTGATAACCTCCAACATTAATTCATACCCCTTCGATAGAATCACACCCAAATGTCTCTAAAATTTTCAATGCAAGCATTGTAGGAACAAGGAAAGTTTTACAAAATACCCAAAAAATATATCCATTTATTTTGAAAATCTCTAAAAATCCCCCATCATTTTAAAATAAACAAGAGTTATTTTTTGTCCTCTTATAAGGCTTATGCATACATGAATAATATCTCACGACTTCAACCATTTACTTAGTGAAAACACATCAAAACTAATCAAGGTAACATAGTAGATATGTCTTTGAACTAATTGTCCGTTAGTGACTAACCAGATGTCTCACGTATAATTCTTTCAATATTGTAGATATTCCAACCAACTGACCCATGCACTGGCCTTGGGCTTGTATCTTGATTTCATGAATGTTCTAAAGTTTAACCCCCGTGACCTATAGGAAGCAGCACCATCTCCACACTCACATAGGTAGGTTTTGTACAATGCCCCTATAGTGATAACATCAAAATAAACCTATTAAAAGCTAAGTAGATCATCTTCATTTGTGTTATATTACAAGTACCAAGCACTTTACCTTGACATAAATAGAAAACCCTTTAAAGTGTTTACAATTACAACATATGGTGTAATTTATCATTGAACTCAAGAGATTGAGAGTATCAACCGGTTGAGTTGAGTTGAGTCTCATCCCTCTTGATGTTTTCCACACCAAGTCCGTCGCAAGGTCTTTTGTTAAAGGATCCACCAAGTTTTAACTTGACTTAACATAATCAATATTTATCACCCCATCAATTTTCAATTGTCTCACATAGTTATGTCTAAGTCCTATTTGCCTGGACTTA
Source organism: Arbutus unedo (assembly GCA_014822125.1). Taxonomy (NCBI): domain Eukaryota; kingdom Viridiplantae; phylum Streptophyta; class Magnoliopsida; order Ericales; family Ericaceae; genus Arbutus; species Arbutus unedo. The sequence goes on along the minus strand of JABCMJ010041168.1, from coordinate 6,849 downwards.
TCATTGTACACTTGACTATATACTCGTGATAGAGTTGTCACATTATCACAATGCAAAGATATTGGTAGCATAGGCTTAGGCCACATTGAAATTTTCAATAATAAATTTCTAAGTCACTCTGCCTCTTTGCTTCCAGAAGGTAAGGCCACAAATTCGGCTGCAATAGTTGAATCTATAATGAGAGTTTGCTCCTTTGATCCCCAGGAGATTGCTCCTCCACCAAGTGTAAAAGCTCAACCACTTGTTGACAAGTTATCATTACGCGCAGTTACCCAACTAGCATATGTGTATCCTTCTAAAACTAGAGGATACCCACTATGGACTATTTCAAAGTCTATAGTACCTTTTAAGTACCTCAATTTCCTATTTATCGCATTCCAATGCATTTGTCCTGGGTTACAAGTATACGTACTAAGTTTGTCCACAGCAAATGCGATATCATGTCTTGTGCAAGTCATGGCATACATCAAGCTACCTATCACTCTAGAATACTGTAGTTGTGATACAGCTCTTCCACCATTAGTGTCCAATGGCACGTGCGAATCATAAGGTGTAGACACTAGTGCGCTATTGAAGTGATTAAACTTCTTTAAGATCTTTTCAATATAGTGTTCTAGAGATAGAATTAAATGACTATCACATCATTTAATTCTAATACCTAAAATTACATCAGTAACACGCATATCTTTCATGCTAAAGTTAGCTAAAAGAAAATCTTTTGTACTTTGAATGCTTTCTAGGTCTATACCAAATATGAGCATATCGTCTACGTACAAACAAATAATCACTTCACGTTTGCCATTGAATCTGCTATGCACACATTTATCAGATTAGTATATACTAAAGCCATTTGACAAAATAACTTTGTCAAACTTCTCATACAGCTTGGATGCTTGTTTAAATCCATAAAGTGACTTAACAAACTTGCACAAAATCTGTCTTCAGAATGTGAACGTTGGCGATAAAATCTACTGCACTACACGAAAATAAAAATCCTTCGATGTGCGTTACAGCGTCGTTTTTCTAAAGACAATATTTGTCCCCACCGGATGGTGTGCATCGGGTTACAACAAATTTGCCTTCAATATGCAATGAAGACGAACTTTTGTTCTTTCCGTATACATTTGCACAAACGGAAACGAACAGAATATCTGCGTAGTAAAAATAAAGAAGAACCAGAGAATCACCAAGTTTTATTTCTACAGAATAACAATATTTGGATTAAATGCTTCCAAAAAATTAGAACATTTTGAGAGAAATAATGAGCAAAATTTTAAATGAGTAATTATGTTGGAGAAGGCTTGTATTTATAGATAGTTTAAGGGTACAATTGAAAAATCATAACTTCTTAATCTATAGATGCAATGAAAAATTACAATTTTATTTAATAAAAGTTACAACTTTTAATTCACAACTCTTAATATAGAATTATATTTCAATAGTCACAACTATCCATTTAATAAAAGTCACAACTTTTAGTGCAACACTAATTAAATAGTCACAACTATTCAAATAATCATGCATTTAATAATTAAACACATCTCTTATAAGTCACAATTTTTAATTAATAAAAGTCACAACTTTTAGAATAAAAGTCATTAAATTTTTAATTAATAAAAGTCATTAAACTTTTAGAATAAAAGTCATTACCTTTTAATTAATAAGGGTTACAACTTTTATAATAAAAGTTACATCTCTTTGAATAAATAAAAATTACAACCTTTCAATTAACTTTATAACCTCCAACATTAATTCATACCTCTTTGATAGAATTACATCCAAATGTCTCTCAAGTTCTCAATGCAAGCATTCTAGGAATAAAAAAGTTTTTACAAAATACCCAAAAAATATACCATTTATTTTGAAAATCCCTAACATATTTAACAATAAAAAACTACTTTTCCATTAAGCAAAATAAGTTTCAATTACATAATTGAAATAAAAATACAATGAGAAACAAATAGAGCTCGACATAAGCTATGTGAACCATGGTGCTATGGCGTCCTGAACAAAGATGTTGTCATCAATGGCTAGATAAAAGCGCTCGGTTACGTCATCATCGACATCTGGTATAAAAGACTAGGGGCAGAAAAAAAGTTGCACCATGAGCGATAAAACTCAGTAATAAAAATCTACCCATATCCCAATTTATGCTACAAAACGTATGATGCATGAGCAAGTCAAAAGCAATGATATAACGATAAGTGGAAGCAATAACAATAGTAAATGATCAGAGGATTAAATGTGCAATATAAGTCAAGTTAACTTTCTAGACTCAATTTAGATCATGACACATGTCTAACTCAACTCATAAATATTCAAAGTCCATTTCAAATCCAAGTTTTGGCCAACACCCATGTTTCTCATAAGTCAAATATCCTTTTTAAAACAATGTCATGATGTTTCCGATCAATATGGTCTCGACCCCTATGTTGAACCTTGTATACAACGCCTACACACCTAAATATCGGCTCCCGTTTCCCATGTTTCCAACCATTATGCTCTCCGATGTTATGTCTCTCATATTTCATGCCTCGATATAAAAATCATAACTCCATCATCAACTATGATTTTATTTTCAAAAGACACAACACGGCTAAAGAACATAACCGATTCACCACATAACTTGGCTTAATAGATGAGACGTAACCAACTCGACTTCAAAACATAGCCCGGTGATACCCGACATAGTTCATCAAAATCCATATTATGGCTAAAGACATCCCAACATGTCTCCCCATGGAATAATGACACATCTCTAACAACATATCTTAGTATTTTCTTCAAAATCTGATTTATCGTCTAAAACACGTGAGTGACCATATATACTCAAAGTGATATACACTTAGATCTCCGTTGCTAAGTTGACATATGTTCGAACAACAATTATAATGATTAAAATGGTATAAGAATAACATGTTTCATGAGATCAAATGAAATAGAGAACCATATAAACATGTGTGCGAAATATAAATACGTCAATGAAAGACAACATATCATACATAGGAGACATAAGTCATCCGGTTGGCCAAATAAAGTCATCCGCATGAAAGATGCATCATTCGAATGGATTATCCTTAAGCATCCAGTTGAGTATGGTACGGGGTTGAAACTATCTAGTAAATTCTCCCTTTGTCGTTAACTTTTAATAAAAACTATTAGTTTTAATTGCTAAAAGACTAGAATACCTCTTTTTACTCTTTCTTATATTTTTTTTGTATATATTTAATTTATTTATACGTGTGTGCATTAAAATGTATATACTATAATAATATATATGTGCATGTATATTAAGAAATAATTTTTAAAATTAAATCTTGAAATGTTAAAATTAAGTTACCAAGTTTGTGCAAGTAAATATACATCTTATATATTAAAAATTATTTTTTTTATAAAATCTATATTTATCACTTAATGTATATTGTTATATTTGCATTTCCTATATATATATTTTATCGAATGAAAGCATATATAAATTTGTATATATTTTCATCCTATCTAATTAAAAAAATTGTCATGACTTTTAATGCAACTTATCTATTTCTTAGTGTTCTACAAAGTAAACAGGAAAAAGAAATCAATGAGAAAATAGAACTACAAAAACTTAAATAAACATCATGTTAATCCAGTTAAAAATAGAACATTTTAATCTTATATTTGCACCGGACTTTTCAACCATGTTTGTGTTTTGAAGAAAAAGTATGTTCGAGATTGAAATAATTTAGGCCATCATCATAAGAAAAAAATTAAATAAGTTATTATTAAGTTTTGTCTTCGTTCGAGTCAATCAAACAAGAGAAAGGTATTAAGAACTTCACCATTTAAAATATACAAAACAACCAAAGTCAATATTTAACGTTCTAACAAAAAAGAAAAATATTATGTTATAAGTAAGTTACAATGATTTTTTTAAAAAGAGAGTTTTTTTCTTAATATAATGGGTACTTATGATGTATATGTATCTTCTATTAAAAAAATATATACGAGAATGAAAAAATAACTAGTAAAAAATATTTTTTTTTATAAAACTAAATAATGATTTCAATATTTCAAGTTTTGATTTTTAAAAATTATTTTTTACTATACACGTATATGTGTGTGTATAGTTAAAAGTAAGTATAGAGTATGTATCTCAATGCACACACGCATAAATAGACTGAATATATACAAAAATAAATAGGGACATTTAAGTCTTTTATTAATGAAAACTAACGATTTTTTTTCAAAAATCAAGGACATGAAAGAATCTGCTAAATAATTTGTAAAATAAAAAATACCAATGCATTTATCACAAACAATATTAGAATTTCCACAGTTATGGAATCATTCAATACGACCAAGAGTTCCAATATGGTCATGGTCCCATTACCCTTCAATATGTCATTACCCTGGGGAACTTCAAAGTGTTACTAGCAATGACCACATTAATGTCCATTTATAATCTTGCAAGAGTTTTTCTTCTGCTGTTTAATCTTCAGTTACACTGCCATTCATTCTTGTGTCTTAAGTGGGTGGGAATCATACTAGCTAGTAGCATATAAGGAACTGAGATTATACAAAACTCTGAAAACAACAAACCCCACAGCCTAAACCAAAATGAATCCTCTTCTCTCAATATTGTTTACCCTGTTCTCTTTTCACTTCTCACTATCCTCTGCAAAATCACCATCCCCTCCAAAAGAATCATTTGCCTCGGACAACTTCACCCGATGCGTTGCCCCGAATTCACGATCCAACAATGTCATCTACGTGAAAAACTCCCCATCTTATTCATCAATCCTTCAATCATCAGTTCAAAACCTCCGTTTTGAAACCTCGAAAACGCCTCAACCACGATACATTATCACGCCTCGCACTCATTCCCTCGTCAGAGTTGCAATCAGATGCAGTAAAAACTTCAATTTCGAAGTTAGGATTCGGAGTGGTGGCCATGACTACGAGGGCCTCTCGTACACATCACAGAAGCCATTCGTGATCATCGATCTCGCCAATCTTAGAAAAATCACAATCAACGCTGAAGATGAAACTGCGTGGGTTGAAGCCGGTGCTACGCTTGGTGAACTATACTATCAAGTCGCCAAAAAAGACAACACGCTTGGTTTCCCAGCCGGCGTTTGCCCCACTATTGGAGTTGGTGGGCATATCAGCGGTGGTGGAAAGGGAACCCTGCAGAGAAAATATGGTCTATCGGCTGATAATGTTATAGACGCGGTCTTGGTTGATGTGAATGGGAAGACTCTTGATAGGAAAGACATGGGGGAGGACCTATTTTGGGCTATCAGAGGAGGTGGAGCAGCGAGTTTTGGAGTTGTTATTTCATGGAAGATCAAATTGGTCAGAGTTCCTCCTAAAGTGACAGTCTTTACCATCAGTAAAAAGCTAGAGGAAGGTGCAACCAAGCTGGTTTACAAATGGCAAAATGTTGCAGACAAGCTTCACAGAGACCTATTTATTAGACTAATCGTAAAAGCTGGAGAAAATGCGCAGGAAGAAAAAACAGTGGAAGCTGAGTTCAAGGGATTGTTTCTAGGGAGGATTACACGTCTACTGCCATTGATAAACGCAAGCTTCCCTGAGTTGGATTTGAAGGAGAAGAACTGCAGAGAAATGAGTTGGCTCGAGTCCATCCTATATTTTGACAACTCTAAGAACGAGTCTACTGATCTTCTACTGGAGAGGAACTACACCGGAAAGGCGTTTTTCAAAGCGAAATCAGATTTCGTGACAGATCCCATTTCGGAGAGTGAATTAGAAGAGATATGGGACAAATTTCTGTCTCCAAGTAAGGGAGTTATGATTTGGGATCCCTCTGGTGCAAAGATGAGTGAGATTCCAGAGAATAATTCTCCATTTCCACATAGAGCTGGAAATTTGTTCAGCATACAGTACTTCACGACGTGGGAAGATAAGAGAAGTAAGGTGGCGAAGAGGCACATGGATTGGATCAAAAACCTGTACAGTTTCATGGGTCCATTTGTTTCTCAGAACCCAAGGGCTGCATATCTAAATTACAGAGATTTAGACTTGGGAAAGAATGAAAATGGGAAGGAAAGTTACTCGGCAGCAGCAGAGTCATGGGGCAGAATATACTTCAAAAATAACTTCGAAAGGTTGGCGCAGATAAAGACGGTTGTTGATCCAGAAAATTTCTTCAACTATGAGCAGAGCATTCCACTTATATGAAAGAGACCAAGGGGCAGAGAATAAGTTTTGGATTTCAACTTTAGAATAATCATCCACTTTAGAATAAGTTTTCGATTTCATCATTTTTATTTTTTTTGTCAAGATCGTCTGCTATTTGCAAACCTTTTCCCCTCCAATATTCTCCAGCATTTTTATTTCCAAATACAAGCAGGTAACTACAGCCGGAATCTATTAATTCACATCCTTCAAATCAAACTCAATCCTAAACAATCGGATAAACTTAGGATATGTTAACAAACAAAAATGTGCTTCCGTCTCATGAATTTAAAATTAATCATCATGATTCACTTAGATTTTCACTTAGATTTATAAAACTGCAAGTACAAGTGAATTATGATCATTAATTTTAAATTCAATGAAAATTTCTTTATTGAACCCTAAACTTTTCCTAATAAACGAGGGAATATTTTAATTCTGATAATTACATGCTTCCCCTGTGATTTCTAAAATTGCAGATATCTCCCTGTCATGGATGTTGTTTCACTTCTGTTAATTGATGCAATGCTTTTACCATTTGCGCCCCAAAGAAAGGTTCTTATTTTCAGTGAAGATTTATTTGGTCGAATGAAACTTACTATTTATTGAAAAAAAAAATTAAAAATAAGTAAAACATAAATTCAGAAATTTAAAGAAAATATTTCATAA
>JABCMJ010041163.1:0-12386 GCA_014822125.1 Arbutus unedo | reverse complement strand
CCCCCCCCCCCCCCCCCCCCCCCCCCCCCCCCCCCCCCCCCTCCCTCTCTCACCCACACACACACACACTCACACTGAAAATGCTCACTGCGGTATTTCCACAGTCAACTTGCCCGCAGCTCAAAATCGAATTCCGAAACCAGCCCTTGGCGTCGGTCTCATCTTCATCATCCAACCGCCTTCTTCCCCGAAGGTACCATTTCGCTATCTTTAATATCTTCTGAATTGCCTTTCCCTTGTTTCTTTCTACTTGTTGATGAGAGGCTCGCCACTTAATACTCCCTTTGTTTGCAAAGATTAAGCTTCAACAAAAACGATATTAGGCTCTGTTTGGATAGATATGGATTATAATTGCATGTTTAATTTCAACAAAAGTATGTTTAGAGGCTTGTGAGACTAGAGACGATGATGACTAGAGGGAGGAGAGATGTATTTTGTTAGGACCTTATATAGGATTTCAAATCACTTTATTTGATAGTTATACTTATTTCTGCTCCATCTTGATAGATGATAGTGCTACTTAATTCAATGTCGAAATCCTATGTAAGCTATCAAATCCAAAATTAAGCTAGTGACATTGGATAATAGTGTCAAATCACTTCTTTTGAAATCGAGAACTATGCAAAGGGAGCGTTACGTTTCAAAATAACCTTGGGAACGAAATTATGTTCTCTTATTTAACGTTTGAAGATAGAATCTGCGGGGTCAGGGATGCTGAAGAGCAACAATGCAGTAGTGGAGCAAAACGACGTATTTTTGTCCCTATTTAAAGTTGTTTAGAGCTAAATTAGATTTACATTTGTTTGAAAAGTCTCTAAACAAGTTTAAATGTGGACAAAACTATGTTGTTTGCCGCACTACAGCGTGCACTATAGCATCCTCCAATCATAAATCTGCCAGCTTAAAAGGGCCATCGCTGATAATGGTAGCAATTAAGTAGAACAGTTATGATTTGAAAACATTGGGTGTAGTGAACTAAAAGATGCCCTGCAGTTAGTTATCTTCACTGTTATTTTTTATTTCTTTTCTCGACGCTGTTAATATGATTCCATGCACCTTTTGATGCTTAAAAACTTAAATCGTATTTTTAGTTTCATTTGTCTTGATTTAAAGGTTTTTATGTTTTGACCATTGTCTATATGCAAATTTCTTTTGGAATGATGTGATCCATTCTGAAATCCCTGTACTTAATATCTGTTGGAAGGGATGTGGATTTTGAATGTAGGGATTATACGTCAATTTCAACATAATATGTTGGTGGTTTAGCCATTGGTGGCTTGTGAAACTAGAGTAATCGATGGATTAGAGGTTGGTGACATTTACTTAACTAGAATCCTTACATAACTACCGTCATTGACATGAAGTATCTATAGTGCAGATCCATCATGAAAAAGCTCTTAAATTTAATATCAATATCCATATGTAAGATGTTCAAGTCTTAATTTTCCAATATTTTTATTGAATAATGATGCTTAGTCCTTTCATGTGAAATCCAAATGTAAAATTGTCACCCTCTAATGAACTTTTAGTGTCTTGGAACGTTGTGGTTACTTCTTAGTTCTTATAGAAGCGCTTCCTTTTTTTCTGTTGCATTTTTTCATGGTAATTCATAATATTTATCTTGGGTTTCTCATATTCTATCAAAAGAAGGTTAATCTCTTACTTTCAGACATCATTCCTTGAATATATAGTCTATTCGGCGTTTGTTCAACTCCTATTGTTTAGTAATTTGACATTGAAATAATTGTTAACGTTATTTTATAGTATTTTAACTCTTTTGTTGGGTTTGTGAAGTCTGATTCGGCTTTGATTTGCCACTTTCGCTGACTATGCCAGGGGACAATGCCCCTGAAACCTAAACAGGGGTTTTACAGTAATAATTTATGTACTAAGCCTGAGGTATATATTGTGCTCAATTATACAATTCGAGAATCACATAAAATCTTTGCATCGTGCCTCTTTGTTTGAGTACTTTGCTCAGTTGTTCTTTGTGCGATTGTGTGTTTGGTCGAATCCACAATATATTTCTGTTGCATTTGCAATAACAATTGGCCTTCTGCGGTACAGATTTGATCGACAAAGAGGCATTTCGATAAATTCCAGACACTATACAGTCAACAGCAGACTTGTCAGGGTCAAAGAACCTTCTTCCCCTAGCCTAGATACAGTTAAAAGGGAACCTCATAAGTATTTTGATCAAGTCATTATTACAGTTCGTTCTGGAGATGGAGGCCATGGTGCTGTCCTTAGTTTGCCTAACCAAAGAACTCCTTCAAAATCACAGGGAAAGCATGAAAAGAAAAAAGCAAGGAGGAAAAGTTTATACAAAAGGGATTATGATGGGTCTCTTGTCCTTCCTATGGGTGGGCATGGTGGGGATGTTGTAATTTATGCAGACGAGGGCAAAGACACGTTATTGGAATTTCACAAGAACAGCCAGTACAAAGCAAAGCGTGGGGGAAATGTCAATGCAATGGGAGTTTTAACATCTCAACAACGCAATGGGCTTGCCGCTCCAACACTGCGTATTCCAGTGCCTCTAGGTTTGTAAGTTACGTACTTGAGTTATGTACAGTCATCTACCAGCTTGAAATGATAATTTTCAAAAGTTCCCAGCGAGGCATTTTTTCTCACGATCAACTGATAAAAAAAACATGATCGGATGATCAAACTCAAGTTTGAATAGGTCCTGTTGTAAGACTTCAGCAGGGAAACTGTAGGTAAATTGTAATCATGGGCAGGTACTGTTGTAAGACGCAAGCGTGGAAACTTTATGGCTGACTTAGCACGCCCGGGTGACGAGATTCTCGTTGCAAGAGGTGGACAAGGAGGGGTGAGACATCTGTTTTCTTAAAAGTAGTGATATGCTGTTGCACTTATAACTAATGAGTGGTGCTAGATGACAAGGTCAAGGGTGTATCTAGTTTTTTTTTTTAAGTGAAAATGTTGATTAGTCATCACAAGATTATTTGGCTCGATTTAGTGGTATACAGAATACACTTTGCTAAGATCAGTATCGCAGTTACTGCTTGTGGTTGGACCTGTATACTCAATGTTTAATCTGTGATTAGGTTTCTCTTTTGCTTGTTGCAGATTAGCTTGATAGAAATGCCAGTGCATGGAAGGAGCAAAGTAGCGGCATTAACTACAAATGTGATGAGAGATGAAAGTGACAAGGTAAAAGTTGATAATTGTTCCCAGCGCATGGTGGGGATGTTGTAGTTTAGGTTTCATGTCATTCGTATTATGTTTGACAAATAGAAATTTAGAACTTATTGTCCAGGACCCGGAAAATATTCTGCAAGTTATTATGGATCGTGTGTGGCTTGCAATATAATGCATGTGAAATCAAATGATGCAGCCATCCAACAAGACATCATAATTCTTATATTTACTATACCTTCAGAACTGTTATTGAAACATAACGATTTGGAGCTTCCAAACGCAGATGAGAGTGATAGCAAGAAATATAATATAATAATACTTTTTCAAAACTCAAATCATATAGAGCTAGATATTTTACGAAAATAAAGTATAGGTTGGGAAATTTTGGCAATATAGCTAGCCTAGAAGCTACCGATGTTGGTCCATCGGTACCAGTTACCAGGACAAGTGAACTGAATACAGTTGTATCTTTTCAATTATTTCCAGGTTTCCTATTCTTTTTATCACTGCACCAAGCAATAGTTTTTCAACGTGCCTTATTCTGGGTGGTCAGATGGTGATGTTTTCCTCACGAAAAATATCTCTTATCAGTTGGTGTCATAGGATTGCGATACATATGTTCATGAGTGATATATATATATATATATATATATATATACAAACATCTCTTTATGTCCATAAACCCATATATTTCAGCGATTGAATGTCAGATAAGATGCTGTTGATTCAATGCAGGTTTTAACTTTTGGCCAGCAAGGGGAGGAGGTTAGTTTGGAGTTAATACTAAGAGTTGTTGCGGATGTTGGTCTAATTGTAAGTGTTTGTGTCCTTTTCTCCTTTTCCTTTGCACATGTAGATAAGTACTATGCGAATTTGTAGTATTAGTAGTTGGTCTTGGTATAAAATCTCCTCATTATTTCCCCTTATTTTGAATTGTGAAATTACTCTTTGTAGTGAAGGTCATACGGTGACAGTATATCGTCACTGTAAGTGCCTTCTTTAAACTTATCATAGTCCCCGATAGTAGTTATGCTTTCATAGATCTGTCGAAATTTACTTGATTCCAAACCTGCTTAAACTGAACTTACAGTCAACCTTTATGTTTGATTGTAAATTGCTGGAATAAATTTAGTAGCAAAAAAGTAGGATCTTATAGCCCTGTAGCTTACATGATCATCTGTGGTCAGGTCCTCGAATGAACTGGTTAGTATCCCAAATATGCCTGGGATAATCTGGATAGTCTGATGTTTTTTCTTTAAATGGGCGAAAGTCTTGCATGAATGTGCAGAAAATTGTTGCAAGCTAAGTTACGCCGCAAACAAAAGTTGAAGCTATGTAACTAGCCAGAGGTAACAAAAGTATCTATGCCTCACAGAAGCTCCAAAAGCACAAGTTGCATTGGAATCGAGAAAGTTCCGTGAGTTAATAATTGCACAAGAAGAATCAAAGTAGTGGCTGAGGCGCATTAAGGCACTTCTTTGATGCTGCCGGTCCACTCGGACGAGACACGCACACCTAACCAAGCCAAGCCCAGTTCTCGGATAGGCTCTGGTAGCTTGCTTCCAAGCCTTTGACTTATAGGAGAATTGTGGCCATGGCCCGAAGGAACCTTAAGCACTTGTGCAGGCTCCTGCCCCTTCATAAACCATAGTAGATAACTCCAGAAACTCTTCATTGGGCATATGTAGGTTAGAAACTCCCAACATACTTGGGTTGTCATTTGAGTGGAAGTTAGCATTTTTGATAGGCTGCAAAACTACTTATTCAAATTGACCGTTGAGCATTCCAGACCTCTATGCACTATTTTTCCAGGGACTCCCAAATGCTGGGAAATCAACGCTATTGGCAGCCATAACGCTTGCAAAACCTGATATTGCCGATTATCCCTTTACAACATTAATGCCAAACCTCGGACGCCTTGATGGTGACCCTAGTTTAGGGGCAGGGAAGTATCTTTCTGAAGCAACATTGGCAGATTTACCTGGTCTTATTGAAGGTGCTCATCTTGGGAAGGTATTTCAGATTTTGCATCTTGCTCTGTGGCTTATCAAGACCTCTTAACACTAAGTATCTAATGCCTAACTTTGTCATCTAAAGGGTCTTGGTCGCAATTTTTTGCGACACTTGAGGAGGACTCGCTTGTTGGTGCATGTTGTTGATGCAGCTGCGGAGAATCCTGTGGGTGACTACAGAACAGTTAGAGAAGTATGTTTTCTCCTGGTCATAAAACTTAATTCATGGTCCATGCAAATACTTTAGTGAAGTCAATTAATTGTTCAGTGGCATATTGGACTCAGTCGGGGGTTGCTGTCAGCTATAAATTAGTTAGATTATTCAGTTACAATGTCTTACTCTACGCATGGCTTCTATTTTCTGAATGTGAACTCTATTTGTACAAAACTCTATTTTTGCTTGGAATTAATTTTTTCTTGCTGTCCAATTACAGTGTTTCTAGGTCGTCCACATCCCACACATCATTACTTTTCTTTTCCTTTTTTGTTATTTTGGAGAACACCGGAAGAAGTTCAAATTTAGGTGTAATTTTAGTTATTTCCATTTGCTTACCTGCTATAATTTTTTTTTTTTTTGCAGCTAATGACTTTACCTATTTGACAAATTAAACATGAATGCCGAGGCTGTCATTCATTTACTCCCAACATATTGAACTTCTCTTCTTTTCATTGTTAAATATAATCCCTGCACTTGTCCTATGTATTTGAACTCAAAGATTTGCATTAAGCTGACATTTAAAGGTTTTTGTCCCATGATTCCTGATTGATCTAAATTCTCGAATCCCGCCATGTTCGTGTGGTGAAATATATATTTCTCTTTGTTAAAGATAAGTTGAGTAATACCTATTAAGTGTTGTATTTTACCTGCTTAGTTGCTTGATCAGCAACAAGTCTTGTCTTTTTTTCTTTTTTTTTTATGGTTTACTTGCATGCAGATTTTTCTCTGCTAGCCGTAAGATTTCATCTTTCTCAAGATATATGAATTTTGATGTTGCAGGAATTGAGAATGTACAATCCCGAATACCTAGAACGACCATACATTGTCGTGCTAAATAAGATTGATATTCCCGAGGTGAGGTTTTATTTCTTTTTCACATGTATTAAGATCCCTATTTGGAAAACATTTTTGCAAGTCAAATGTTTCGGATTTTCTTGGTAATTATGATTGTAGGCAACAGATAGGCTTCCATCTTTGACTCAAGAAGTTTTGGGACTTGGAAGAGATGAGACAAGCTCTGGAGATGCAATTCAAACACTATCTGCTGATGGTGGTCATTCAGATGTTTCTGGGTTCTCCATGGAGGACGAGAAGGTTAAAGAAATTGAGGACTATCCGCGCCCCTTTGCTGTTGTGGGTGCCAGCGTTTTGTAAGTTCACCACTATCTTTTCTAATCCCTACGGTCCTCATATCTTGAATTCAGTCTCTTTACATGATCTGGATGATGTTAATTTCATCGGTATTGTTATCCTTATTCTTGGTTCGATTGACTGCTCTGAAAATCCAGAGTGGTACTTTGTCCTTTGTGTCTTAAACCACCGATTCAGTTCTTAGGAGTTAAAAGGTAGAGCTTGTTACTAATTCTCAATGGCTTGTTCAAACATGCCTTCTCAACTTTATGGTCCAACCCCTTAGTGATTGGTTCTCCTAGCTTGAAAACGTGGTTCAAATAAATGCCCGAATGGATGAAATTTAGGTTCCTGGGTTTCGAAAACTGAACTCCATTTTGTCTACAACAAATTCGGTCACGATCAAGTTACAACCTAAGATCCATGACCATACTATATTAAGTGTTCGTATTTCGTGTAAGTGTTCGTATTTCGTGTATTCCATCGGTATGCTCCTAGGTTCGTGTAGGTGTGATCTGTTTGCTAGAACTTCTTTAGTGATTGACGAAGGCTAGGCTAGGTTTGATAATACCCAAAACAAATGGAAAGAGATCGGGGTAGATAGAAGGGTCAGTTAGAAGGTTGGATTAGCTGAGCTGAGGAGCTTCATGCCTGGAGTTGATCCGCTTGGACCTGAGGACAACTAATTTGAATTCTTGAGGTTTGCGAGGGACACTAAACTATGAAATCGAAGAAAGAAGGATCATGTTTTGAAGGGCACTCGCTGATGATGCTATCGAGTTCTTCCCTATCCGGAAATACATCAGCAACTACAGGAGCTTGAATTATGATGTTTTTTTGAAATGTTTTCATCTAAAGAATCCATACATCCTTGTTTACCGGCAACATATTGTCAACCAAATCCAATTCTCTCCCATTAGGTTTCTCAAACTATCTGGATTTGGGCACGATCTCCTCCTCTCAACTAATGAATAGATCTTGGCACATTTCGCCAATTTCCATAGTACAACAGTTTTGTTTACCTAAAACAGCATTAAGTGACAGTTCTATTTCGATGTTTTTTCGCAGGAAAGGTATCGGGACGAAAGAGATGTTGGAGGAAATAAGGGCAGCCTTAAGAAAGTGTCGGGATTCCAACGAACCACTGGCACAGTGAGAATTTTCGTCGGTTGTGATGATTACAATACCTATGTCTACCTGATCAAAATCACAACTACAATACACAATTAAACTCACTTTCTCATGATTTTGGAAGCATTGCCACGAAAAAAAGTCATCTCAGTTGCCACTCCAAAATTGCAGGACGATTGAGTTAAACAACGATATTCGAGAGTTATTGACAGGTTTGATTCTCCACCTTTTCTTGGCTCCTTGCTAGTTTGATCTTTAGATTATTCCCTATCGTTGGTTCCAACAGAACACTTTTTCTGCAGCCTTGTTTATAAGTAGTGTTTTTTTTCCTTCAAAATTTATAGTGAAGGTCTGTTTATTTTCTCATGCCGCTAGTGCATAAATCCCGGATGTGTCAGGTTGATTGACCGCTCCTTCGTTGAATAAATTAGGCAACTCAACGCTTGCGACAAACTATGCGTTATCCTACCCGCTAACGATAGATAGGACCCTCCATTTTGATCGGTATATCATGAAAAAATAAAGCCATTTGCGCCTCTCTCTAAAGTCATCTGCTGTCACCTAGGCTCAATCTGGTCACCATCACTGTCACAATACAAATCCTGGAGCAGGGTAGAGAGTTATTATTTAACCCGAAACCGATCAATTTAGTTCAATTAACTGGAGAGAGTGTGATGGCTTCACACCGCAATATTTTGTGTGGTTTGATCCGCGTACCTCCATGCAAGGATGTTGCTACTGTGGCCCCGCTCAGGAAAATACTGAGTTTAGTTTATATAGTTTTGTTACATATTAATGAAAACAAAAACTTATGAATCATTATTTGGAAGAGATGAGACAACAAATAGAAAAATTGTTGTATTAAATCCAAATGACTGGATTTAATTTTGAAAAATTATCAAACCAGATTGAATTGGACTGAAACTAAAATGAATCTTGTATTTTTTCATTTTTGAACTTGTGACTTTGTTAATATTTTTTATTTTTGAATGATTGATGATCAGCTAGATAAATTTACTACTATATGATAATTCATATTTTTTACATTATAAATACTTGTATAATTAATTTGTTTTTTACATTACACTTCCATTTATGGTTCAGATTTTTATTTGTGAACTAAAATATATAATTTTTTGTGACATGGGTCTTAGCCTACCCAATCGGTAAATCAGATCGAAACTAAAATTGAACCAAATCAAACCGAAATGGATTACTTGATTTGATTTTGGTTTCGATTTTTAAATTTCTAAACCGAGCATCCCAGTTTGGTTTGACTTTTCTTATCAAGCTGGATCGAACTTAACTGGTTAACTCCTACATCTAACATTTCAGGTGTGCGCACACAAATTGTAGATTTTCTATGGTTTGGGCTGGGATTGTAACCCAAGCCCATAAACGTAAGGTCAATTCTGGGCTTTTGGTTGGTACCCAAGCCCACCAACCGACTGGAGAGTGGATACAATTTCTTTCTCTGACTCGTGAGTTGCTGGAACACACTGAGTTAGCTCAAATCGTCCACCCACACTTCTCTAGTTCTCTTCTAGTCTATTCTCTCTTTCTCTCTCATGCGACTAAATTCTGTCTGGACGTTATTAAATTCTACCGCCTGGCGGCCTCAATCTGACGGACTTGGGAATTCCACGTATCAAGGAGCCTTGCAATCTGTGTTTGTGCGGACTTTTGGGAGTACCCCCGTGTGAACTTATCCAGATTTGTCCGCCCACTATTTATTAGATCATACATTCATACCCGAATTTGGCTGGACGTGGGAATTTTGCTGTGCATAGTTTGTTTTGGTGGTGAAAATAGTGTCTTTTTTGTACAGTTTTGGGTGGTATTGTGGGCGTCAAAATAAAATCGTTTTAATGTGCAACACAAGATTTTCGGATCTAGATTCAGCCCCACCTTTCTTTTATATTATTTTCTGTTTTTATGTGATTTTTTTGTATTTTTTAATTTTATGTCAATTTTTTTTATAGATTATTTATTCGTCTTGACTAGGAGTTTAAAAAAATAAACATTAAATTTTTTTTTAGAAAAGATAAATAATTAAAAATACGTGTTTGGTTTTAATTTTTTTATCTTTAGTGAATTTTTTTCAATTTGAACATAATTTTTGATTTTTAAAATTTTTTATGTCAAGACAAAATAATAATACACAAAAATTTGATTAAATTAACAAGCACGAAATCTTTTTGAATAAAGATAAAAAATAATACCATATAAATTAGGCTTCTCTATATGTATCTGTCTTTATATCTATTTACACACATAGAAAATAGTATCTATAATTTACAATGTGAAGTCTCATAATATTGTTTATGACTAAATAAAATTTTATCATGGTAGAATTTTCCCCCCACATTTCATAACAATAAATTCACTTCAGAATGTTAGTAGCAGGATACTCTTATTGAGGTAGGGAACTTACCTCAGAAACTGGTGTGTTCGTTTGTTTGTTTGGAGATTTTTTTCCTAAATAAGTTTTTGGAAAAAATTTCTCAAACAATTTCATCTCTCTATAAAAGAAGAGAGAGAAAGAGACACCTCGAAAATGCCGAAAAATTTTAACTCTTAAATTTTTTCTGAAACACTTCTATCAAACAATATCTTAGAGTTTTTTTTCTCAAAAATTATTTCAAAAACATTCAACTGAATACACCCTAAAGATAAAACTTCTCAAGTATATTAATTTCAGAGAAAAAAGGCAAAAGAAAAACTACCTAGTAAGAGAAATTATGAAGTGCAGATAAGATACTAGAAAAATATTTATTCAACTTCAAGCTTTTATTGTAAATATAACATTTATTTGTATTCACGAAAAAATATTTTACAATTAACATCAATACAAGGAAATAACATGTATTGTATGACTAACAAAACACTACCATATTTATGTTTGTAATTTGACGAATATAACTCACATGTTACACGTGGGGCCTATATACATAAAGCGATTTCGAATATATCTGTCTCCGAATTTTTATCTAGATATTGTGGTCAAAATGTTTTTTTGGTTGGCTTCATCTTAAATAGACATAAGAGCAGCAAATCTGTTTGGATAATGAGTTTTACATGCATATATAGTAAAGGCTCGAACTTCCAAACAATTAGGCAATACCACAACGTCCTGGGTATAGGATTATGATTAGATCGTTATATCTCTTTTGTCTTCATCGTCTAAATGTATCTTAGCGTATTTATTCGCTCCAGATTCTTTGTTTTAAAATAATCGTAATCCCATCCTCCTCTTCGTAATTATATGTAGAATCTTTTCGATCAAGTCCCGATTCCAAAACAACTGTAATCTCATGCTCCTTTTCGAGATCAAGTTCCGACTCCATTGACAATTGTCCGACCGCGCTTCCTTAAAAAATATGAAAAAAACAAAAGGCGGCCTTGGCCAAGTGTGCATGGGAGAAAAGAACATAACAGGCTCACCCTGTTGACACGATTAACAGGTGCGTTTGCCAAGTAGATCTGAACCATAGCCCAGAAACGGACACGTATCCCTCCCCTGCTGAATTTGCTCTTCCCCTTTCCTCCATCTCTCCTTCTGCATATATAACTCGAAAACTGTCCATATGGCTTGGCCCTTATCACCATCTTCATCCTTTCAATCTTATCTTCCTCTCTCTCTAGAAAAAAACCCCAAAAAATAGAAGCAGAAATGTTGAAATCTGTGAAGAAACCAGCACAAGCAACATCAAGGAAAGGGTGCATGAGAGGGAAAGGGGGTCCGGAAAACGCCGCATGCACTTACAAGGGAGTCCGGCAGCGGACGTGGGGGAAATGGGTGGCCGAAATCCGCGAGCCAAATCGCGGAGCTCGGCTCTGGCTCGGCACCTTCGGCACCGCCCACGAAGCCGCCGTGGCTTACGACGCCGCGGCGCATAAGCTCTACGGTTCGGACGCGAAGCTCAACTTGCCGGAACTCTGTGCAGGAAATATTCCTCGTTTCCCGATATCTTCCGTGGGTATGCATGTCGACAACAACCACGTGAAGAAAGAACCGAGTGGGGATTCGTCGGAAAGCTCTTTATCTGGGCTTTCTGACGAATCCCATCTCGAGAGAGTTGGGGAAAATGATGTGGGGATAATGGAGGGGTTATGGGGGAGTCTGAATGCGAACTTGCCGGAGTTTGACGATTCCTCTTTGTGGGCGGAGGCAACGGCGATGATGGATTTTCCGGCGTTGATGGACCCCGGAATCTTTGCCAATAATTTTGAAGATGGGAAGGGGTGGGAAGCTATGGAGCAGCACCCTTGGTGCTATTGAAGTAGCTTCCAACATAGTTACATATATATATATGTGTGTGTGTATATTATAAATAATGATATTATTAGAGTAGGAAAATAGAAAAAGATTAGGAGTATCAGTATATGATATGTTGTGTGTGTGTATATGTGTGTGTTGGCCACAAAGGAGAAGTGTATTTTTATGGACTTCTGTTGTGGCTTTTGTTTCAAATGGTGTTTTAGTTGTATGAATAGTGAGACCATAAGCTTAGCTTGTACAGTATTTTCATGCATGCATCAATATATATCTTTTTATTGGGCGAAGTGGACGGATTAGTCTCGATCAATTTCACAGTTCATCAGCTGGGTAGTTTAAATCGAATGAATCAAAAAAATCAAGTGAATAACACTACAACAAAATGGAGATTATGAGGCACTTTTGATGGGGCGTGTTTTTAAATATGCCCCGTCAAGTTACTAATGAGGCA
>JABCMJ010041160.1:0-17844 GCA_014822125.1 Arbutus unedo | reverse complement strand
AAACTGTTGCGAACATGAAATTAAGAGCAAGAATCTGAATGCTGGAAACTGGAAATTAAAGAATTGCAATCGCGTACAGAAATAAAAACCTTAACACTGATGGAGAAAGTGGCCTGACTCCTTCGTACAACTGGGTAAGCCGAACTACATAAAAATAATAAATGCTGCACTCGCCAAACTGCTGCTTCGTACGAATGCTCAAAAAGGAGATGAAAGAGAAAACTGCCAATGAAAATCGTCCGTGAAAGCTACTGAACTGCGTAAAAAAATAAATAAAGAAGATATCTTTTCTCTTTCTTCTGAGCCTATTTATAAAAGAGAGAGGAAACTGCCCACGTACTGCCGCTGCCGAACTCCCCGCACACGTTCTCCTCCTTCTTTGAAAACAAGCCACCAAAAGCTGCGCATATGGGTACTCCCTTTGACCTAGTCTAAAGTCCTAACCTATTAAACTACTTACAAAGTACATCAATTAATTCAATGCCGTGTGGCCTGTGTAACTCAATATAGTGCTGCCCACAGTTTTGAACTATTCTTGTGCTTCTTTTAGCCCCAAAATATTGCTCGCTTTCCAAACTCGTTGAGGACGTCTTTATATTTCTTTTAGCGCCAAAACAACCCAATTTCCTGCAATTCAAGCACAACTACAAAATCCAACCACGTGCACATATTAAAAGGAAAATGAGAAATAAAAGCGCATCTAATGCACTGAAATGCCCTACTTAGGCGCTAATATTTACAATATCACGCGCCTATCAGTATGAAGAGCAATTGATGGTCCTATTTAGAAAAAGGATCTTTCGTTCAAATAGATACTGATTTATCGAATTATTTGCATATATTGAGACCTACAAAATCAACAATTCAAATCGTCAAAAAAAACAGTGATAAATCTTATTTTGGCTCACATGAGAGATTTCAAGACTTTAGAGGCAGCATATATAAGAAGATCTTCTACGAAAAGGAAATAGAAACACAGGAAAAGCAGAGAGAGAAAGTTCAAATGTGAAAAATCAAATATTCGACAATCGTATTAGTATGCTTCATGGATTCCTCGTTATAAACATATAGAACATGTGAAGAATATAATTTGAAAACTTAGAAATTGGAGAACTCACTTGTATCTTGAGGATTGATCATATTGAGGATCAGATTCTAAGAATCTCGTGAGACTTCAAGATGTAAGCCTAAACGTATGAAGCATTCTTATCTAGCGGTTAACCTCAAGGCTTTGAAGGCTAAAACCAAATCAGCTTATCAACTCACTCTGGCTCTCGTTGACTTTGGACTTTCCTCTCTTGTTGACCCCGACAAGCCTTTTCAATCAAATTTTTTGTTACTGACCTTGACAAACCTCCCTGATCAGATCTTACCTTCCACGTTTTCATTATATCAACTTGTATATACTTGGGGCGTATTTGTTAGCGGTCAAAGAATGGTCCATTATTTATCATCCCATGTATAGCTATCTAAGTTGTCATATCCAGCATTTGTTTACTTCTTTAGATCCCGAATATGATATTCGTGGTACTATTTTATCTGCTCAGAGGAGAATAAAATTATTCCACGCTTCTCCCTATCTATATCTTATCCCATTCTATATTTTTCTTCTATTTACACAAATACTATTATTAATTACGATAATCTCATTTATTAATTACTAGAATGTCATCCACTAATTCATATCTACTATATCATTTTTCTTAAAAAAATACTCAAACATATCCTTTATGTTTATTGTTTACGTATCTATAATAAATCATTCATTCTACTATATTCTCCTCTTACTATATATATTCACTATATCCCTTCAAAAAATTTGATCGCTAATAAACGAACTGTTATGTACAATGACATAGCATCAACTTTTTGTTGCATGTTTTGCAGCATTCAATTGAGGTAATAGTCAAAACATCATTCGTACTCTTTGGAATTGTTGTCTACGAGGAGACAATAAAATCCAGAAAATTCGCCATGCAAAAGTTGTGGCAATTAGTAGCTTTTTTGTCTCTCCTAGGTCTTTGTAATCTTGGCTTTAGCAGGGAAAAGCTACTTGATTTATAATAAATGATTCGTTGTGCAAATTGATTTATAACTTGTTATCACTAAAAAATTTCATATTATTGGTGATATAGGTTAAAAGTATAAAAGATGTGCAAAACTTTAAAAAAAAAAATCACCCATATTTTAGAATTATTTTTTTTATTTTTTTTCAAATTTAGTTTATAATTTTTAATTATTCTGAAACCTCTTATCGAGACGAACTAAATAATCAACAAAAATTTGATGCAAAACAAAAAATTATAAAAAAAATTCAATAAGAACAATATGTTTCAAAAAAATTAGAACAAAATTTCATGAGATATTTCTGAATTATTGGTTCATCTCAACAAAATATTTCAGAATAGATAAAAAATAAAAAATAAAATTTAAAAATATTAAGAAAAATTCAAAATAATCTGTCCGTTTGGATTATTTTCGTCCTTAGTGAACTTTTTTTAAAAGCCTTTTAGACATAATTTTTTAGTTTTTGGATATCTTTTGTGAGGACGAACCAATAATCTACAAAAATTAGATACAAAATAAATAAATACAAAAAAATTAAATAACGATAAAAAATAGAGTAACTAATTTCTCTTTGAACTATTTTTTGTTCTTGTTTGAAATGTTTTTGAAATTTTTACGCAATGTTTTGTTTTGCATCAAGCTTTTATGGATTATTGATTCTTCTCGATAAGAAATTTCAAAAAATTATAAATTATAAATCAAATTCAAAAAAGTTGAAAAAAGTAAAAAATAATACAAAAATATGGTTCATTTTGACTTAGTTTTGTCTTCATTGAATTTTTTAGACTTGACATAATTTTTATACTTCTAATCTATATTACCAATAATATGAAGTTTTCTAGTTTACAGAAGATGCTAGAAATCAATTTGCGCAATGAGTTATTTATTTTTATCTGTTGATTTTCTTTTTCAAAAAAATTGATATTCACTTAAAAATATCAATAAACTCATTTATAGAATAAAAAACCAATGTATGAAATTTTCATACATTAATGTGAGGTGAAGAGAGAGAGGGGTTTTGTGTGCATTAACAGGATGAGAGGGCAAATTAATAATGTTATTATAGACATTTGAGGGGTATTTCTAGAATTTACAAAATTATCTCTGATGACATCAGCGAATTTCATCCGAAACTAACAAAAGTTAGGCGGAGGGGGATAATAATCAAATAGTTTCAAAAGTAAAGGAGGTTAGTGCATTTTTTAACACCTCAGGAGAGGTCTCTACATTTGTCAGTAACCTTAGGGAAGGTCAGTGCATTTTACCTTATTTTAAGAGATTTTTAATTTTGTTCTATCAATCAACACGCAAAAAGGAAAAATAACAACAAAATATAAATCACAAATACCTTATTATAATTCAACCAATCTTTATCAAAATATTTTGAGCTCATGGTTAATCCTGAAATAATTTTTAAGTAAACGATAAGTTTTTAGTATTTTTTCAAGAATAAAATTCTTAAAGTACGACAGAAAGATATTCGAATTTTTTCTCCAAAATTGGGCGCATTAAGACATGTGATGAATCTGAAGATTTTTAAATATTTTACAAGATTTTTAAATTTATTTTATCAATCAATAAAAAAAACAAAATATAAATCACATATACATTACCATAATTCAACAATACTTTATCAAAATATTTCGAACTCATGATTAATTCTGAAATAATTTTCTAAGTGAACGGTAAATTTTTAGTATTTTTTTCGGGAATAAAATTCGAAAAGTACTACCGAAAGGAGTTCAAATGAACAGTGTCAATTACTTTTTTTTCCTCTAAAGTTGGGCACATTAAAACATGTGAAGAATATAAATATTTCTTAAATATTTTAAGAGATTTTTAACTTTGTTTTATCAATCAACAAAATAATAATAATAATAATAATATAAAAAAATTAATAAATACCTTACCATAATTCAACAATCATTTATCAAAATATTTCGAGCTCATAGTTATTCCCGAAATAATCTTTTGAGTAACGGTAAATTTTTAGTATTTTTTTGAAAATAAAATTACAAAAACACGACCGAAAGAAGTTCGAATGAGTAGTGTCGGTTACTTTTTTTCCTTCAAAATTGAGGGAGAAGGAGATAAGGAGGGGTAAAATCGACAAAAGTCATCCCCTCCACCTTCGGATAACTTTTGGGGAAGCCAAAGGTTTCCCAAAAAAGAATCAAAGAGAAGGGCTCTCATCCGGGAAAAGAAATCAGGGGTGAAAATTCAAAAAGGGAGGATTTAAGATTTCCAAGCCGTGTCAAAATCGAGAGACTCACTCCTAATAAGGGGTTATAAGTTTTGAGGGGGTCATTTTCCTCCTCCAAACAGGCCCTAAGAAGCTTCAAGGAACAAATCCAAAGTTAATTGTGGGGGCTAGAGCGGCCCCGAGCTTTCAGGAGCCCTAGGCAAAATTTAAAAAAGGACCATTTATATTTTCTAAACGTAAAAAGAAATTATAATAATTTTAAAAATAACATCACAAAAATTACATAGAAGATCACAAAAATTTACAAGAAGACTAAAACTAAAACTAATATTCTAATTAGATTAAAACTAAAGTAGGGCAGGCTAAGGCTTGTAAAGACTAAAACTTATATTCTAATAGATTTTGTTTCTTACTTTTTGGACTACCAAATAAATTTTGGATCATAGACAATTTAATTGGACCTTTTTTTAATTGTTAGCTTGGAACCCGAAAAAAATGCTCTTAAAGAAAAATGAGCTTAAAAAATTAGGTTTTTTTTATCCCTACTCAGTTCAACACTAAATTTTAGTGGGAGGCCCTAAATCTTGGGGGCTTTGGATAAGTATGACTAGTCTTTTTGGGTCAAGGATGGCCGCAAGAGCAGCCCTGGCAAAACACATGGGAAATAAATAACAATCACCCCTTTTTACTCGTGGGTAGGCCATGCACTTGATAATTCATCTAATTGTGAATCGACCACTCTAGCTTTGCTTTCTTACTATGCTAGCTATTCTGTGACTAATCACATCTTTATCATCAAGCGATATACACCAATCTTTATAATCAAGCAACATACACCCATCCCCGGAGTGCCTGCACTTCCTGCTGAGATGACCATGATCATGCACTCCCTCACCAGAGTGCCCTCACTTACCGTCAAAGTGCTTATTCCAAGTAAATTCTGCTATGCACATTAGAGAATTCTCAAAAAGGAATGGTGGGAGTCACAATGGTCTCACTTAATCTCTATTTTGATAGAATTTTCTGATTGTTTGTAAGAGTTACTTCACCTGCAACGTGGTACCCTTCTATATGTGCACCTCGTTGTCTAGACGCCTACACCCCTACACTGGGAATTAGGATATCGTGCAAGGATTATTTTCTTTCCAACTATAAAGAAACCTCTAACTTCATGTATGTATCATTTCAAAGGTATTACTATTAGTGATAAACATTTCAACAAGTAAGACTCTCTTCCTGGTTGATGTGGTAATCAGTGTTGTACAACTCTTCAAAGTCGACCTTTTCTCATTGCTCTGAACTTCCTTCTATACTTCCTTGCGACATGATCTACCGACTACTTGTGTTTTTCAATTTTTTTTGCTAGAAAAAGGTAGCATTTTGGAACTTTGTTCCTTGCGCATAGAAAACTTATTTCAATACAAATTAAATGTATAAATATTGTGTAGATCCGGTAAAGGATGTTGATCAATGTGTGGTCCTTCATTTAGACTTAGTTTTGTCTTTATTGAATTTTTTAGACTTGACATAATTTTTATACTTCTAATTTATATTACCAATTATAATATGAAGTTTTCTAGTTAGAGAAGATGATAAAAATCAATTTGCGCAACGAGTTATTTATTTTTATCTGCTAATTTTCTTTTTCAAAAAAATTTATATTCATTTAAAAATATCAATAAATGCATTTGTAGAATAAAAAACTAGTGTGTGAAATTTTCATACATTAGTGTGAGGTGAAGAGGGACAGAGGTTTTGAGTACATTGACGGGATGAGAGGACAAATTAATAGTGTTATTATAAATATTTGAGGGGTATTTCCGGAATTTACAAAATTATCTTTGATGACATCAGCGAATTTCATCCAAAACTAATAGAAGTTAGGTGGAGGGGGCTAACGATCAAATATTTTCAAAACTAAAGGAGGTCAGTGCATTTTTTAAAACTTCAGGGGAGGTCTCTGCATTTGTTAGTAACCTTAGGGGAGGTTAGTACATTTTACCCTATTTTAAGAGATTTTTAAATTTATTTTATCAATCAACAAAAAAAAACAAAAATATAAATCACATATACATTACCACAATTCAACAACAATTTATCAAAATATTTCGAGCTCACGGTTAATTCTGAAATAATTTTTTAAGTGAATGGTAAATTTTTAGTATTTTTTCAAAAATAAAATTTAAAAAGTACGACCGAAAGGGGTTTGAATGAATGGTGTCGATCACTTTTTTTCCTTCAAAGTTAGTTACATTAGAACATGTGATGAATATGAATATTTTTGAATATTTTAAGAGATTTGTAACTTTGTTTTATCAATCAACAAAAATAATAATAATAACAAAATATAAATTAACAAATACCTTACCATAATTTAACAACTATTTATCAAAATATTCCGAGCTCATAGTTATTCCCGAAATAATTTTTTGGGTAAACGGTAAATTTTTAGTATTTTTTCGAGAATAAAATTATAAAAGTACGACCCAAAGGGGTTCGAATGAGCGGTGTTGGTTACTTTTTTCCTCTAAAATTGAGGGAGAAGGGGATAAGGAGGGATAAAATTGACAAAAGTCATCCCCTCCACCTCCGGATAACTTTTGGGGAGGCCAAAGGCTGCCCAAAAAAAATTAGAGAGAAGGGCTCTTGTTGAGAAAAGAAATCAGGGGTGAAAAATTAAAAAGAGAGGATTTAAGATTTTCAAACTGTGCCAAAATCAAGGGACCCACCCTAATAAGGGGTTATAAGTTTTGAAGGGGTCTTTTTTCTCGTCCAAACAGGCCCTAAGAAACTTCAAGGAACAAATCCAAAGTTAATTTTGGGGCCAGAGCAGTCCCAGGCTTTCGGGAGCCCTAGGTGAAATTTAAAAAAGAATCATTCATATTTTCTAAACGTAAAAAAAAATTATAATAATTTTAAAAACAACATCACAAAAATTATTTAGTATTATAAAAATCACAAAAATTTACAAGAAGCCTAAAACTAAAACTAATATTCTAATTAGATTAAAACTAAAGTAGGGCGGGCTAGGGCTTGTAAAGACTAAAACTAATATTTTAACAGATTTTATTTATTATTTTTTGGTCCCCCAAATAAATTTTGGGCTATAAACAGTTTAATTGTGCCTTTTTTTAACTGTTAGTTTGGAATCCAAAAATAATGCTCTTGAAAAAAAATAAGCTTAAAAAGAATTAGATTTGTTTATCCCTATTTAGTTTAATACTAAATTTAACCCTAATTTTTTGGGGCTTTGGATAGGTATGACTAGTCTTTTTGGGTCAAGGATGGCTGCAAGAGCAGCCATTGCAAAACACATGGGAAATAAATAACAATCACCCCTTTTCACTCATGTGTAGATCATGCTATTGATAATTCATCTAATGTGAATCGATCACTCTAGCCTTGCTTTTTTTACTGTGCTAGGTATTTTGTGACAAATTTCATTTTTATCATCAAGCGATATACACCCACTACTGGGGTGCACCCCCTGCCAGGATGACCATAATCATGCACTTCCTCATCGGAGTGCCCTCACTTATTGTCAAAGTGCTCATTCCAAGTAAATTTTGCTATACACATTAGAAAATTCTCAAAAAAGAATGATGGGAGTCACAATGGTTTCACTTAAAATCTATCTTTTTTAACATATAGTATCGTTTTGACAGAATTTTTTGATTTTTTGTAAGAGTTACTTCACCTGCAAACGTAGTACCCTTCTATAAGCGCCCCTCATTGCCTAGACGCCCCACATCGTAATCAGGATATCATGCAAGGATTATTTTCTTGCCAATTGTAAAGCAACCTCTGACTTCATGTATGCATCATTTCATAGGTGTTACTGTCACTGATTAATATTTCAGCAAATAAGACTCTCTTCCTGGTTGATGTGGTCAATATGGGTGGTGTACAACTCTTCAAACTCGACTTTTTCTTATTGCTCTGAGCTTCCTTCTGAACTTTCTTGCGACATGATCTACCGACTACTTGTGTTTTTCAATTTCTTTTGGTAGAAAAAGGTAGCATTTCGGAACTTATTCCTTGCATATAGAAGACTTATTTCCATACAGATTAAATGTATGCATATTGTGTAGATACGGTAAAGGATGTCGATCAGTGTGTAGTCCTTCAGAATTACAACTCTAAGTATACCAAATCGTAATTTTGATGCAAGGATATAAAGGATGCTTACTTTATGTGTAGCATCTCAAAACCTATTCCTTCTGTATAGAAAACTTATTTCTCTATATAGATGTTGATTGATTTGCTTAGAAAAAGATCATTTGTGTATTTATCTGCGTAAATTAGATTGATGATGTGATATGAAGATGTCATTATGTTGAGACTGATTTGTGATTTACCACCCACGAATAAAGCAAGTCACCTAGATCTAAATTTGACGTTTAAAGTTATGCACATCAGCATGTTGTTGGATATATCGTATGTTGCATTTGAGTTATTTAGTTCATCATTTCATGCGAGTATGAAACTGTAACCTAATGAAACGATGTGGTTAGATGATCTTATTGTGTCGATATGGAGAAATAATCATAAATAATCATTGATGTGGTGATGGGGGTAAAGGGTATTTAGTTACATTCTTAAGCCGTGTTAGTGTATTTATGTCGTGTCCAGACCCATACTTGAGGCATGGTGTATGGGAGCCTAACGAATAGGAAACACCGAGCACTAATAATCGTTGTGTAAAATGATGATAAAGACTGGATTGAAAATGTCTGTGAGCCATGCCAATGTCTATGAGCTGTGCGGGGTATGTGAGTCGTGTTAGTACCTTGACCTATGTCTTATCCTTACAAGGAGGCTGTCCGAGAGCTTAATGTACAGGAGCATCGTGTATGCGAGCATCAAACAAGTTATAATAAGAGGAAATCTAATTCAATGCGAAAAGACTTACGTGTAGGAACTATTCTGGTTTTGAATTTATTTTCTTATTTTTGGATATCCTGAACAATTGAGGAATTAAGAGTTTTATTGTAATTTTTAGAATGTCAGGGACTTAATCTATTTTCGAACTTGAGAATTTAAAGTGTATATATAATTAAATTTCTAACCCTAATGTGCTATTTTGGAAATAATCCTAATTGAGCATTTAATCGATTGCCTCCCAGTGTTAGATTGATTGCAAGCCTTCATCTTTCGAATTCTCAGAGAACGCAAAGAAGGAACATCAATCTAGACATCGAGAGCTTTGAATTTGAGCTTGGGGTCGATTTTGTTGATGAACAAATAAGAGGAATCGCAACTTCGCTAGGGTTGGAAATTCTTCCTGTCGTGATAGAATTACTTGTTAAATTTTAGTTTAAAGTCGTTTAATTCGCCCTAGTATCATATTTGATTGAATATTGATGATATATGTGATGTTTGTTACGTAAAAAATAGGATTTTGTTTGAGTCCTATAGCATTCTACACTTTTCATGTAAAAACACGTTCTACTGACTTTTGGTTTTGTCAAAATATTTCAATTAAACTAGTAAAAATTATTTTAACAAAATATCCTTGTAATTTTTTGAGCCGGTTGAAGGGACCTCACAAAATATCCTAGTAAGGACCTCACAAAATATCCTAGTAAGAACTTCTTTTGAAAATGTATTCCCGAATCGGTTGAACTATGATTTAAACTTATTTTCTAGAAATATTTTGAATCGGTTGAAGTCAGGCTTATTTTATTCAAACTTTAATCGTTAATAAACTTTTTTATACTTTTGCACATACTTTTTTTTATTTTTTAAATTCACTTAATACCCATTAATTTTGTAAAATTCGACATAAAACTAATAAAGACAAAAAAATTAAATAAAAGTAAAAAAAGTACTTCAAAAATCTAGTCAGATCAAATCGGAAGCAATTCGCATATACATATATTTTAGTGTATCACAGCAACAAGCCAACAAAGTCAATTTTCGATTTCCCTCAATCCCTCCAACAATATGTCGACCGGCCGGCGATTGACCACCCTACAGTTCCTCCTGATCTCCCCGGGCAGGCCCGACTGCAAATCCCCCATCTTTATCATCCCCTCAACAAATGCCTTAAAAAACTCACTCTGATTAAGACTAAAATCTCTCACGTACTCTCTGGTTTCCTCATCAGTAAACAGGGTCTGATCAGAATTTAAAAATCCTCTCCCTAAAACCAAATCCTTAAAATACCGATTATCAAATACCTCCGGAGTTGAATCCAAATCCCCAGTCACATTCTCGTCCCCACCAAGGGGACAAAGCTTGTTCAGCTTTTCCCTGTATTTCGGGTCAATGGTCGGGTCAGGTCGGCCCGTGCCGGATTGGTTGTAGAGACGAAAGACGATGGAGAAGCATCGGCCTTGGCCTATGGAGTGGGACCCAGAAAGGGCAACAAGGTCTTTTACGGAGAGGTTGAATTTGGTGAAGAGGGATTTAAGGGCGGTGGCATCGGCTCTTGGGCTTGGCATGATGTCGTTTGAGTCTTCTTGGTTTGCTGTTAGGCTATCTTTTCTCCCTAACTTTACTTCCCAATTTGGCCCTCCACTCTGAAATTTACCAAAAAATCATAAATAAATTTATTAAAGTCTATTACCAAAATCTCGTATCATTCATCGAACCAAAAAAATAAAGTAATTTTGTGTATAATTTTTATTCTAGTACCAAAAAAATGTAAAAACATTATATCCGTAAATAATTTATTATTTTCTTCAAAAAGTGACAAGTACTGTTAACAAACTATTCATAAAAGCTAAAGGAATAAACACCAATAATGTTAATAGCCACCAATAATGTCAAGACTATGCTCAATACTAAAGAGTTCAGTTTGTTCGTCATCTGCTGTATGGGATTCTTTGATATGTCACGTTGATAATCGAAATCGTTTATTTTCATCAAATCAATCTTTTGGGATCCAGCAAAATATTTCAATTCAATCGAATATTGGTAATTATTTAACTTAAAAATCTAATTCTTTATTTCAATTCAAAACTTTTCATTTTTTAGATCAAACATTTACTGATATTAGATTGAGCAGAATTTTTTGTGACAACTTAAGAAATTAATTTGAACAAAATAAGACGATTTTGGTCATCAAAGCAAAATTTTGAAATGGTCCCATCTAGCTGAAGCTGAATAAAGTTTGTTCACCGCATGTGAACAAAACTTAACTTAGATATAAATGCAAAAAGATAAAAAAGTAAATTAAGAATATTTGTATAAAAAAACAAGATTTACGTGGTTCACCACGTCCATGGCTACTATTGCAACTGTTGTTGAGGTTGTTTCACATTGCAAAGTATAATGCTAGAATAAATTTGGGAGAATACCATTAACCTCTTCAAGAGAGAGAGAGAGAGAGAGAGAGAGAGAGAGAATATGTAATTACCACCGCTGACTAATTTGGGAGAATACTAAAGTGGTAGAATAAATTTGAGCGGTATTTTGAGCGAATATAGAAGTGTAGAATTTGGTGATCACACAAAAAATGCTCGAATCACTTTAAGCGAATATAAAAGTGTAGAATTTGATTGAGGGAGATCAAAAATACTATACACATATCACATTATTTTGGGGTGAGGAAAAAAAAATCAATTCCCTGCTAGAGGCATCGTGTTCGGGGTGGTCAGCGGTGGGGATCTTCCAAGTCGGCGTGCGGAGGTGGTGGTGTTTTTTTTTTTTCGCCCCCAAAACGACGCCGTTTTGAGGTAATCTGTAAAAATAATGTGCAAAAAAAATAATGTGCAAATTTGACTTGGGTAAATTCTGTATTGTTAAACCGATGACCAATATTTGGGGCAGAGTCAGGACTCATAACCAGAAAATCTGGTGATCACTCACTCGTGTCCAGTAGACTGTAAGTCCCCCAAACGCAAGTTTTATGCGAATTTGCTTTCATCATAACAGCTCATACAAAGATCAAGGTGATAATTTTCGCCCTCTTTCCTCCCTAACTTTGGACAAAAATTTGAAGAGAGAGAGGGAGACCATGGAAGTAAAATTGGTAGTCACTTGGGGAGAAATAATTTGATTTGATTTCCTCAATAAAAGCTCAATACGAAGGTCAAATTGATTGCACTTACCAGCACAACGGCATCTCTAGCGGCCATGACTATTACATCTGCACAAGAAACAATTCCAGGACAGATGTGCTCCAACGCATCTTTTACTTCATCAATTACTTCAAATGATCTAAGCGAGTTTATATTCGACAGAGCTAATTTTTCCCCAAGCATGCTTGCCGTATCATCCAGCAACAATGAAGCATCACAACCCTGTGCCATCACCATTCAGTCAAAGCATCAAACACTATGTCTTCAATTCGAAATAAAACCAATAAACGATAAAAATAAATAAAAAATAAAAATATACGGGTTTTACATTAACGAAGCAATCATGGAATTGCAATCTCATAACAGAAGCCCCGCTTCGGGCTTCTCTAGCCATGGCCGCCTTGATTACGCTGCGGACTATGATTTCAGCCTCCGGGCATGTTCTTGAGTAAAAACCCCGTTGGAGCGGCGGCGACGCGCCGGCCGAGATGGGTATGATGCTGAGGAAGAGGAGGAGAGGAAGGGACATTTTTTTTGTAGTGGCCAGTGGGTTCAGTTGTTGTGATGCAAATGGTCTAATGCTTGTGGTTTTGTGGCCGAGCAAGACTACACAAATTATATATACATATATACATACAGCTGTGTTCTAAATCATTTATTACATATATATTATTTGCAAAAATAATTGCGTGCATGGGAGATTATTCTAAACATATTTAAAGGCGGACTAGATGAAAGATTATTTTGAGAGAGATAAGTTATTGAGAAGATAAGATAAAGAGGTATTATTTTTAGAGGACTGACCCACATTAATGTGATGTTTATAAAGGAAATAAAAATTGTAGATAGTTTAAATAAAGTATTAAAAAAAAGATAAAGTAGTAATTAATTTGGATGGATGATAAAATAAGAATAAAATTATTTTGTAGTTATAATAAAGAAGATGATATATTATTCTTGGCTAATACGGGAGAATAACTTTTGGATAAGGGGAGGGTGTCCAAAAATAATATCCATCCATCCTTCTAAGGGGTTGATTGGATGAAGGATTATCTTTAGATGAATAAGTTATTGAGGAGAAATAAGATAAGAGGAGTATTATTTTTAGAGGGTTGATCCATATTAATGTGATGTTTATAGAGGGAGATAAAAAAGTAGATGATTTAGATGAGATATTAAAAAAAATGATAAAAATAATACTTGATTTGGATGGAAAATAAAATGGGGGATAAAGTTGTTTTGTAATTGTAGTAAGGAGGATGCGTATTATTCTTGGCTAATACTCGGGGATAACTTTTGAGCAGGGAAAGGAGTGTCAAAAAATTATACTCCTTTATCCTTCAATGGAGATTGTTTTTAAAGGAATGAAAAATTATTCTTCCGCATTTTTATCCTCACAAACCAATGAACCATGCCAAATGTGTTACGTTAGTCCTTTTATCCTCTCCAAAAAATTATTCCTCTTCCTTATCTCCTACCCAAACGAGCTCTAAAGGAGATTATTTTTTAAAAGATAAAAAATTATTTTTATATTTTTATTCTCCTAACTCATACTAAATATATCACGTCAATCTTTATATCCTTTCAAAAATTATTTTCCTCCCTTATTACCCATCCAAACGGCCTTATGTCCAAAAGTCTACATATTCTGAGCAGACTCTCTCTTTCTGGGCCAGTGGTTTTGCAGTGGATATTATCTTTGGAACTTTGGATGCATATGTACTAGTTGGGTAGGAATGAGTACACAAAGAGATTCCCTTTTGCATTTGTGACACGAAATTGGGACCATACTCTGTACTATGTGCAGCAGAATATATTGTGTATTAAAATAATATTATTTTAATACATAAAAATATAACTGAACATTGTCGGAATGTTATTTGACTTTTGAAATAATTTTTTTAATAATAATATAATATTATTTTGATACATAATATATTTTATTGTGCTAATACAAGATCTGTTTTGCACAAAGTGCCCAAGTCCTTGTGTCACTTACGTCAGCAGAATACAGGGTTTTGTTGTGGCATTGGGAAGCAACTTGGCTCAATAATGATGGTGATGACTATCACTCGAGACTCGTCAGTCAAAATAAATTATTTTAAAATTTTATGTATGTATCAATTATATGTACTCCACAATAAGTTTGATTAATGAATTTATTTCTAATTGGTTTTTTTATATAAAATAATGTCTTGATTATAGTAAAATTTTAAAATTTATGACCAGATTAATATTCATTGATTGAAAGAGATTTTTACTAGCACTATAAGTTAAATTTTCTTGTTAAAAAATAAGCCATTTATTTGTTGTCATATTTTTACTTGACTAATTTTTTTTATTACTTCTTACTACTTGTGCATCAATAAGATTGTCTAGCAACATGAGAACTTGAAAAAAAAATTAACTTTCTTTGCCAAAAACTTTAAAAAAAAAATCAACTTGATAGATGTCATTAATGTTTAATAACTTGCATTTTTTTTGAGTTTTTTATTTAGAAAATATGTATTCTTTTTAACTTCTTGTTTTCCATAGTTAACAATTTTTTTTCGAATAGTATAAAATAATACTAATTGGTTTTTAAGTTGAAAAGTTGACATAGTTAATCAAGTTTTTAGACTAAAAAAAGTTTTGAAGTTCTGACATAGTTTTAATCAGGTTTTCGGACTAAATTTTTCATAAATCTCTATTCTTCATTCATTAATATCTCTGAGGGCGAACGTACATAGTGAGAAGTAGAGTTAGTTCAAATATTTTGATAAAATTGCCCCACAATACATATATATGTCTTGTCCCAACAAATAATATATTGTGTTCTATAAAATTATACATATTATAAATACTTGACACAAATACTTATAAATTTTAAACCCGCCCCTGCATATCTCTATCGACTTCATATGTACGAGTGTTGGATTTATGATTTGTTCATCCACAAAAAAGAAATGGGCTTTGCTTCCTCTTTTTTTATATTAAAAAAAGGATGCAAGTATAATGTGATACTTACTTAAAGTAGACACATATCATCAAAACCTGAAATAGAGAGCCTATTAGTCTAATGCTATTACAAGCATACGATTCATGATATGTCTTTTGATTCGATATGTTTTTAAATAAAATTAATACGCATCTCTATATGTATCTTATGTTTCAACAAATCTTACAATCCAATATGTTTAGAGCTAAAAATAAATACGTATCTTAAATTATATTTTATGTTTAAATAAATATTCTTGTGATATTCATACTATTCATGATGTAATATAAGATACTTTTTTCTCGGTAGAACATGTTATAGAATTGAGGATAGAAGATTTTCTGCCTTCCAATTTCTATTAATATATGTAATTTGTCATTGTATTTCCGTATCAAAAATATATAATAAAACAGGTTAATTATTGCTACTTAAATAGTGGCAAATATCCTAGTATCATTATGCGGGCCAAGATAAGACTATCTCTGCATAGCACGAATTATCTTATCAGTACGACTTCTACCTATGGCATCGATTATCTAATCACACGATGGGTATTATATAGTATAATCTATGTGATCAAATGGTCATCACAAATCAAATAAAAATTATTAACTTGATTGTGCTTGAATCTGGAATACAAACACATATGTACGATAAATGAGTAAAGATTAAATCAATTTAATAAACTGAAATAATCTTTAACTGTCATACAATTTAGATTCATATAATTTAGAACCAATAATCCATACAAAAATCAAAAGAGTGAAAAAGTCCGTCCAAACGCTCAAAAATCCCGGCTAAATGCTTTGCGATGTTTAATAGCCATAATATTAAAATTCTCCATCCAGACACCCCAGGAGTGTGTCTTGTCCACCACCGTATATTTATGGCTTCTTCAACTAGTTTTGAGTCCCAATCTCCTCTTCATCGCTTTGGACTCATTCTTAACATTCTCAAAATCACCATCTTGGCTTTAGAATTGGCGCAATTAATCTACGAGTCGCAAAACACCAAATAAACATATGACTCTGAGTAACACGCGTAACTTAGGAGTATGAATGTACATTTATGCACCTATCACTATTCACTAATAAGTTTTGTATTTTATGTTGATTAACTATATTTTTTAAATTATAATTGCTCTAGATAACGCATCACAACATAAAATATAAAAAACGAATATCCATGGTGACAACCTTGGATAAGTACTAAAAGAACCACTAACTTTTTGAAATGAAAACGAAAACCTTATTGAAACCTGCTATCATGTATTAGGGTGTCTGTTGTGCACTGCATATAGTTAACTATATTGTACATCAAAATGATATCGTTTTGACGTGTAAAAAATTGTTTGAAAATTTGGACTGTGTTTGGGAAATTTTCAAGCATTTTTTACGCGTCAAAATAATATCATTTTAAAATACAACACACTTTACTGTGTGCAATGCATAGATCCCATTCTCACTATCATATGCATGATGCCATGATCATGGATTGCTATTTGTGATCTAATTTTGCAAACAAGTAGGCCCGCATGATTGACTATTAAGCACCACACCAACCAACATCGGAGAATGGAACATTACAAGTGGCATTACATTTCTGTAAAAGTTTTCTATTGGTATAACTTTACTCTTTCTATGTTCCTCCAAATAATTTCTTCAAATCTCACATCAATGGCAGACACATTCTACCCCCTTTTACTTAATAGAAGATAAGATTTAAAGACCATATTCTTTTTTATAGTCGAGGTATGCCAGTTTTGAGTATGTCCAATTTATTATCGACTAATTTTTTGAGTCTTAAAGTTAACAAACAGACAAATTTGTCCAATTTATTACCGACTAATTTTTTGAGTCTTGAAGTTAACGAACAAATAAACCTCTAGTGACTCCAAGTAAGTAGTTGTAGTGAGATTCGAATCTGTTAGAAACCCATGGGCGGCTTGACAAGTAACAGTTGTCCAAGGCTTATAAACAGAAGAATGATAACCGACATAGGTAATGTGAGACTCATTAAAATCCTTCCTCATGCGAAGCGTGGATCGCAGACGTAAAGATGGCGGAGGGTTAGACGAGAGGATCCGAGTGCGTAATGAGTGCATAACAGACATAGCTCTAACACCATGTTAGAAACTCCTGGGTTTAGAAAGGTAAGAGTTATCCAAAGCTAATAAGCAAAGAAAGGAAAACCAACATAGACGGCACGAGACTCGCTAAGAGAATCCATGACCCTTACTCAGCTCTCTCAAAGATCATATTGTCCATCATTTTTGTCATCCATCTTTTACTGGATATTATATGAACGAATTATGGTAGGTTTGCGTAGACACAGACACACACAATACATACATACATACATACATATATATATATATATATATATATATATATATGTTATTGTGTGTGTGTGTGTGTGTGTGTGTGTGTGCGTATTGATATACATACATATGGGTTAAATTGGTATGAGGTCAATTCCATGTGTCCTATGTTCTTTGGTAAGACCAATGAATAGTCGACATGTAATGACCCTAACTTTTTTTTTTTTGATATATGAATATATTTGAACGA
>JABCMJ010041158.1:0-10907 GCA_014822125.1 Arbutus unedo | reverse complement strand
AGTTTCGCTAGAGTACCCGCTGCTCGAACTAATTGTCCACCCTTTCCAAGTGTGATATCTATGTTCATGTACTTATATATATATATATATATACGTATATATATATATATGTACGTATAAACTCACAACTCCCATGTATATTTGAGTATTTTAGCTATCCTAAGAGGACTCGTCATGGAGGATGTTAATTTGCCTCTCTTGGAAACTAGTTTA
This sequence comes from Arbutus unedo, assembly GCA_014822125.1. Lineage (NCBI taxonomy): Eukaryota > Viridiplantae > Streptophyta > Magnoliopsida > Ericales > Ericaceae > Arbutus > Arbutus unedo. Next base: position 10,694 of record JABCMJ010041158.1, on the reverse strand, counting down.
CAGCATACATCTACCATAATTTATCTACCCAAACTTAGCCCTGGACAGTGATTAGTTTGGGGACCCCCCTTAAATATTAATTGTGACAACTTTCCTATCTTAAAATAATATGCAAACTAGTCAATTTTACCCCTCATCAGGTTACTAAAAAAAAAATCCTCCAAGTAAGGATGGTTTTGTCGTTTCATGCAATAAATGTAACACCCAAGATGCCAGATCTCTCCTTCCAAATATGGTAAAATTATTCAAGCACACACTTCACTAATATGTGGAGGAAGCCTAGGGCACTGAATAATTACTCCGGAATATTCCAATGCAAAACTAGATTTGGTAGCAATAGAGCAGCCTCCTGTAGTGCGTGTAATACGGACATAGTTTATTTTCAAAATTACATCGTTTTAACCTACCTTGCAAATTGTTATCAAAATACATGAGCTCAAATAACAAAATTTTGAGGACAAAACGAACAGAATTATGTCGTTTTGCCAACACAATCTGCACACTAGCTCCCCAATACTTATATTTGGCGTGAACAAATTTACACATACATATGTATGTACAATTCAAACACAAATATATTTAGAATTATCTGATGCCAATAAAAACTATATGCGTGCGTAGTGTCACGTCCCGCGGAACTCGGATCACTTGTGAAGAAGTTAAGTCCGTGACAGTGTGCACACATATATATTTGCAGACTATTTCATTTGGCATATACAGGTAGAGTTCAACTTCTCTACTGTTTGGATTTGGACAAGAATGTGCAATTGCGTCACCTCTCAAATCAGAACTGAAGAGAAATCGAACTCAATGTCTGTCTTTATATGCTGATAAATATTATCGGTTACTTATTACTTATACAAACTTTAATACCAAAGAAAATGTAGCGTACACAATTTTGATGTCTATATAATAACATTCTAGAGCATGAGTAAGCTTTTAATAAAGAATTCTTTATTTTGTTATGATGCGGACCTCACATTTTTTGACCAAATTTTGATGATTTGAATCGTTCAATGTGTTTAAAACATGTTTTTAAGGGTTAACACAATAAATTAACTCAAAATATTATCGAAAAAGGCTTGATCTATTTAATTCTTCATAAAATTGTTCTTGTTAGGATTTATCAAAAACTATTTAGATCAAGTCATTCTCGATATTTTTTTGAGCTGATTTCTTACGGGTACCCTTAAAAACGTGTTTTAAACACATTGAACGATTCAGATCTTTAACATCAAATTTTGAAAATCAAGTTGGAGTCTAGAGGTATATTAAATTACTACACCCCTTTTCGTTTTCTTTTCCTATTGCACTGATCTCTTTAGGTAAAAAAAGTAAAATATGTAACATAAGATGAAAGGTTAAAAGAATAACGTACGTCATTTTCCCTTCGTAACTAAACATAAAAAAATATTTTATATTTTATATTTCTCAATATAAACCAAACAAGTAAAAAATATTCCTCTCTCCCTTCTCTCTCCTCTCCTCACTTTCCTTCCCTCTCGCCTCTCCACCGTCCAAACTGAGTGTATTCTGTTGAGTGTTTCTGAAACAATTTTTGAAAAAAAAAACTCTAAGATGTTATTTGGTGTAACTGTTTTAGAAAAATTTGGAAGTTAAATTTTTTCGATATTTTCAAGGTTCTCTCTCTCTCTCTTCTTTTATAGAGAGAGATAATGTTGTTTGGAAAAAAATAAAAGTGTTTGGAAAAATTAAAATTTTCCAAACAAGTTCTCAAAAAAATTTCAGAAAATTTTTAGGAAATTTCTAACTGAACACAGCCTAAAGTGGCTCAAACTTGGAAACTACAAAAAAAAAAAAAAAAAACACAAAGTAATTCTAGTTTGCATTGAACGTTGGAGAATTCATTTCCCCTTTTTGTAACTGAATAACACCTTGATCACAAAAGAAGATAATGGGTGCAATAAAGTTGAAAGTTCTATGTCTACCTCTTTTCCTTGGTCTCTACTTTATCACTCTAAAATCTTTCCTAAACTTTAACTTTTCAATATCACATCATCTTCTTACATCAATCCCACAAGAAATTGAAGTGAATTTTAAATCTATATTTACATTATACATAAACAAACACCCACAATCTTTAAAATTTAAGAAACTTGAAAAAAAAAAAATTAAATAGGACATGAATGAGTTCTAACAGCTGCATGATCATGAGCTAAAAAACTAAATTTGACATGAAATTTTCTGACCAAATCTGCATAGAATAAATATATAACAAATTTACTCTCTGGTTTCTGTTCGAGACCTCTTGATCTTCCGGCCTAAATCTTCTTGAATTGGTGGAGGAAACATTGATTCAACCTCTTCTGAAAAATCAAGCTGGAGAATCCGGCGAATCCGGGGCGAAGCTTTTCTCTTTCTTGATTCTCGTGGTCTCTGTTTTCTTGGGGCCGGTGGGCATTCTGTGATTTCTGGGATCTTGTGATCCAGAGATGTTGGAGTTTTGAATCCATCGTCGTTTTCTGAAACCTCAATTCCTCCCAAAGATGGCGGTTTTACGTCTGAGGAAGAAGAATAAGAAGAAGCTGTTGATTCAGTTTGCTCTGGTTCTTCTTCTTTATCATGCTCTGGTTCAATTGTGGCTTTAGTTCCACACCCATGGAGGAAATCTGAATTGGGTCTAGAGGAAATTTCGAATTTGATCTGTTTTCTGTCATTTTTTCCGGTTGAGGAGTCTGAATTTGACGTCATACTCGGGATGCAATTGGGTAGAAATGGAATTCCGTGAACATGAAGAGAAAACGTGTGAGAGAGAGGGAGAGAGAGAGATTGTTATGGGGATGCTAGTCCTTGGGATATAATCATGGGAGTTACTACTGTCTTTCCCGTATTTTAGCGAGTTCTCTGAGCTTCTCTTTGGAGTTCTAGCTTCTTTCTACTCTTCGGATGTGTGTGTGTAGTGTGTGTGTGTGTGTGTGTGAGAGAGAGAGAGTGAGAGAGAGAGGGAGAGAGATGAGAGGGAGAGGGAGAGACCGAGATGAGAGGGAGAGAGAGAGAGAGAGAGAGAGAGAGAGAGAGAGACGGTTTTAACAGAGCCCATAAAGAGGGAGATTGAAGGGAGTTTATGTGCATTGGATCCGTTGCCTATCTATAGGCCATAGGGTTTGAAAGCATCCCAACCTTTGCTTGCTCTCTCTCCTACTCCGCACAAGTAGGCCCTGTTTGGTAACAACCAAATAGTTAAATGAGAATATAAAATTAGGACATCAAATATGACAAGTAAAATTGTTATATTCTGATAGTAATTTTGAATCCCGAATATTATATTCAGAATTTAAATTTTATCTGTTTGAAAAAAGATAAAATTTAAATACTCTTCTATTATTCCTATCTTATTTTTTTTATTTACACAAATATTATTATTAATTACAAGAATAATGCTATTGGTTTTGAAAACTATATTCATATACTCATATCTATCATATTTTTTTCATAAAAAAAATACTCAAAAAAATTCTTTACAACTATTCACATCTCTATAATAAATCTTCTATTCTATTATATCCCTCATTTTACTATATTTATCATATATTTTCTATAATTTTAACCGCTAACAAACAAACTGTTACGTTCTTAGAGGTTCTTACGAATTTACATATGAGATCAAAGCAAATATATTGTTTTTGTTATTATTACATGCTATAGGTGTGTTATGTCGTACCGTTATATATTTATATACATATATATAACTTCATAAAATCAGTAATTAGTTTTACTTAATATTCATAATGATACCTAAACCAAACTGGCAATTAAACAGTCCTTTTTTTAAATCTTAAATCTTAAATCGAAAACTGTTTTTCTTTTCTGGCCGTCATCTTAATTTTCAAAGATGTATTGAGAACAGAAAGTATTTAGTAGAAAATAGTTTAATATCAAGAATTCTATTACCATTTGCGCTAATTTAAAGGTAATTGTGGATTGAGTTTTTTTTATTTTCTTATTTTGAAGCCGTGGCAAAAACAGGGGCCATGAGAATAGACCAAATCACCCTCCATCATATTCCATTTAACCCTAAAGTGGTTTTCTACAAGCACATACATTTCAATCTTTATTTGTTCTACCAACATTTAATGCGGTCAAAAAACACAATAAATAATTTAATTCAAATGATTTTAAGTGAATTAAGTTATACTCCAACCAAAATAATCTAATGATTTAATAATAACCAGAGGCCAAATGAATTGGAGGGGTTAAAGCCTTGGGGTTTGCCTCTTAATCTCAAGGTTAAAAATTTGCATGTATTATTAATTTTTTTGGGTTAATTTACATAGAACTCTCGAGCTCGAGTTTTAGGCTCATTTCGTAAACGAGCCAAGCTTGAGTCTCGAAAGTTCAGTTTGGCTCGTAAAAACTATGCTTGTTAGTTACAGAGGATTGTTAAGTAAATGAACTTAGTTTGGCTCGGCTCAGTTCAACTCGGCTCGTTTTCAAATAGATAAAGCTTGAACTTGAATTTTAGGCCTATTTAATTAACAAGCCAAACTCGAGCATCTCTAAAATTCGGCTCAACTCGTTTGTAGCCGTAACTACAAGAACCAATTTTCTGTTCATAAGAGTCGAACCTTAAATCTTGCCCCTCCCGCCAAAGTCGAGCTACAAAACCTTTCTAATTGTTACTTTATGCGTCAATAAATGCTCCAAATTCAGAAAAATAATATTCAGTATTAGTGCGCATTTCTAGATAAATTAATCTTCGTTTTACACTATACCAAATTGGAATTTTTTTCAATAAATTAAATTTTGTAGTAATTAGTTTGATTAGATAAGTTTGTTTGTTTAATTGATTAATTTATGTATGGGTAAATTACTTAATAGTTCTTGTAGTTTGGACTCAATTTCACTTTGATCCATCCTTTTTAAAATGATTTTATTTTAACCTTTAATTTATGTTTTCATGTCAATAAAAGACAATAGATAATACCTGTTTTTTTTCTAAACGAAAAATCAAATATTAACTTTTTTAAAGACATTTTAATAACTCTCTCATACTCATTTCTTCTTCGTCTTCTTCAAATCTACTTCTACCTCTCTCACTATAAGCATGAGTTTTCACAAATCATTAGATTTATATAATTCACCTAAATTAAATAATATAAAATGGTTAATATTAAACTCCAAAAATAATAGAATTTTTCAAGAGCATTTATTTTTGGTAAAATGCACTGACCTCCCCTGAGATTTTTGACAATTATAGGGACCTCCCCTGTGATTTGAAAAAATACAGTAACCTCCCCTACTTTTGAAACTGTTACCTCTTTTCCCCTGCCGTGAAATTGAAGTCTACGGCGTTAATTTTGATAGTAAAATGCCCATTTTACTCTTTGGCTATGTGGGATAAAATATACTCGCCTCCCCTGTTTTTTAAATAAAATAATTTTTTATATACAAGCGGGTCTTAATAATGTTTAACCCCAATTTGTTATTATTTTTTCCATCCAATTGTTAGAAAATGGTAAAAAATAATAAAAAAAATTAAATTTTAACAAATTTTTGGTATTTACTTTCTAAAAAAGTAGTAAGTCCCACATTTAAAATTTTTCTGTTAGAATTAACATCGCAAAAAAATCTTAAAGAAGCAAAAAAAAATAGAACTAACTCTTTATGCTTAATTCGACCTAATTTTTTTTCTTTGCTTAATTTTTTTATATTTGTTGATTTTGCCTCAAATGTTTGTAATTATTGGTTCGTCTTAACGAAAAAAATCTAAAAAGTACAAAATTATGTTTAAAAAGTCTACTAAAGACAAAAAATAAGTTCAAAAAAACTCTATTTTTTTTCAAATTTGGTTCATATTTATTTACTTTTATGAAATTACTCATCGAGATGAATCAATAATCTACAAAAATTTAATGTGCTAGTTTTGTCTTAATTTTTATGGATTATTGGTTCAACTTGACGAAATAAATTTAAAAAGTATAAAATTATGTCCATAGGCTAACAAAATATTAAAGACGAAAAATGAGTCAAAATGAACACTGTTTTTATATTACTTTTGTCTTTTCTGAATTTTTTTCAAATTTAATTCGTATTTTTTTTGAAACCTCTAGTTGAGACAATTACAAATTTGATTTCAGTTTATATTTTTGAAATTTTCAGATATTACCTTTATTCTTTAGTGAGGTGAGGTTATATGAAAAGTTTCTTTGTAAAATAAAAAATTACAATACAATCAATTACATTCTGGTACTAGATGATATATCCATAACTGAAAAAAAATTACATTAATAAATAAATAATTAATGCATTTGTAAAAAAAATTAACTCAAAAAAATAAATAACATACATTTAATCTTTAGTGAAGTGAGTAGGCCAATAAATAATGTGTACCCTATGGAGAATGTGAGTCTTTTTTTATAGCCATGAGTAAGGGTATTTTTTGACATTTACGCAAAATAATTTGATGACATCAACACAAATTAACCCAAATTTAATAGAAAGTAACGGGAGGGAGAAAGAGTGAAATACTTTGGAAAACAGGGTAAGTGAGTGTATTTTTTTTAACTACATGAGAGATCCCTACCATTGTCAAAAATTTCAAAGGGGGTCAGTACATTTTACCCAACATACAAATGAGTATAGAAATTCTCCCTTTAGGCATTAGAGAATATTTTTGAAATTATTAGTTAAAATATATACTGACATCATCAAAATCTATTAATTTTTAACAGAAGTTACTTTGAAGGGTAAAGAATTCTAATATTTTATAAAGCGTGGGAGGTCTTTGCATTTTTTAAAACTTGAGGAGAAGTCTCTGTAATTGTAAATAACCTCAGGGAGGTCAGTGCATTTTACCCTTTACTTTATGATGTCTACAAAAAGTTTGATGCATCTATGCACGTGCTATTGCTAGATTAGGGGGACCAATCTCTGATGTGAACCCTCTCATTTTCTCGCGATATTATCAACCCTTTTCGTAGATGCTTTGTTTATCTTCCAAGCAAAGGACAAGAATATAAGTTATTTACAAAAAACAATTATATGAACAGATTTTAAATTTTATTTGTTTTAAGAAAATTGAGACTATTGGTGAAATTTTTCTATCAGCGAGATTTGGAATTCCATGAATTTTAATGAAACTAGATCAACTAGGTTTGGCCTAATTTAATTATTAGATTATTTTTCATCTTTATTTAATTTTTAATATTATTTATTTTGTGTTAATTTTTTAGAGATCATTCGTTCATCTCGATAAAAGAATAAAAATAAAAATTTAAGTTTAAAAAGATAAAAATACTTAAAAAAAGATATTTTGAAGTATTTTTTATTTTTAATGAACTTTTTAAGAATTTTGATAATATTTTTTTATGTTTTAAATTTTTTTTTTCAAGACGAAGTAATAATTCACAAAAACTTAGTGCAATGCTGACAAAGAAAAAAATAATATAAGAAAATTAGCCCAAATTAGAGATTGGACGATTTTGAACTCAATTACTTTCAAAAATATTTTTTATTTTTTGCAGTAAACACTCTCAGCATCTTTTGTTGCAGAATAATTATAATTTCACAGTATAGTAACAAAATTTTCTATTTATATTAAAATAAAATATTTATAATATAATAATATAAAATAGTTAAAATTCAAAATTTATTCCAATATGCCAAACATTCTCATTGGCAACACAAACTTTTATGGCTCCGAATGTTGTTTGGGACATTCCCATGCTCCATTTCCATTTGTACAAATTTATCATTAACATTGTTTTCAGCTTGATCTTGATTGAATGTCGTGTTCTTCAGAACATGGCTTTTACACACACACACACACACACACACACACACATATATATATATATATATATTGGTGACAACTGGAAGGTAGACAAAGAAATGGATTCTCACATGGGATTTGTAATTTGGATGGATTCTCACAAGGATAAAGACTGACATATATAAATCATACAATAGGTATATTTCATGGGTGTGTGTATATATCAAGTGAGTATAAATACAATAATGGTAGAGAATTGAGAATTTTCCACTCCAATGCTAATATATATATATGGATTTATGATAGAAAGCCTCAAAAGTTTAACGTATTTTTTTTTTTACACTGGAAATTATCGTGTAATAAGTATTAAAATTCCATTAAACCAATATAAAAATCTTGAGGCATACGTTTTATTTTTATCTACAAAATAGATGTGCAGATAATCTACCCTATATATTCTTGAGAGAGTATTGTTTTCATCACGACATAGTCATTTGCATGAGACCCCATTGTTGAAGTTGAGGCTAATTAAGGTCTAACTACTTACTACATTTTAAAAAATGTTGTATTTAGCAAATTTTGAGCTCCAATCAAAGTGGGTTTCATTCATCGATTGCGATAGTCTCACATATTGTTGTGCTCATCTTCACGAGAAGATTAAAATAGAATATTTGGTTTACTAAAAAGATTTAATAGTGAATGAAAAATTGTCACCAAAGATCAACATAAAATCAGTGGAGAATTGGAGAAGAAACCGTACGTTGTCCCACATTGGCGAGAGTTGCAAGAGTATACCTGTATAAGGCCCTACTTTTTGCCCTTGGGGTCATAGAAATTTTGAAAACAGGCAAGCGCGCACACTATTGTAAATTTAATAGCATGCGTGCCGCTATTTGTTAGACCAACCGAACCGGGTTGGGTCAATAAGATGAAAAACCAATAACCTATGTTCTTTTACTGCACTTTTTATTCAGATTGAACTTGGTCCTAGACGAGGTCTTTTATTATTTTGTTTTAATTTGGATTGGGCTTGGGTCCGAATACGTTCTTTACTAGTTTTATTTAACTAATTTCACTTGTAGAAAACCAAGAAGTTTCTTCTCCAAAGGTTAGGACTTTTCATGGAGCCAAGTTGACACCAATGATCATGACGGGTGACTCTTCAACTCCGAACAACCAACGTGGCTCTCCAAATAGCCATCGTACCTCTCTAATCGACCACCATCTCGCCTATAAATAGGATGCCCTTCCTCTCCTTGTTTCTATCAAAAGATTTCATAGCATTCTAGTGAATATTCTAGTATACTTGTTTCTGCATTGTGTTTGAGAGTTCAACACAGTTCTTAGTTCTCATGTCAAGTAGATTTTAGTGCGACATCAACTCGTCAATTATCTTTGTATCATGTGAAACAATTGTTCAAAAAGCCTGTGAGCACCAGTGCGGGGACAAATTTAATTTAAGGACATATTGTTCAAATACTAACTTTGATTACCAATTTTCGGAATCCTGGAATTTTTCATGTAAGTTTCTAATTATCTCGTTCTAATGGATCTTTCTATCTTTGATTGGTCCAACAATCTTAAGGAAAATTTCTCGATTGTCTTCATTTTGGCATTTAAAAAACAAAAAATGTTGTTTGTTTCTTGTATCAAAATGTTTTTTAGAAAAAATGCAGAATACAAGGCCAGCCTAGGCAATACTCACAAATTAATAGTTGTTTTTAGGTTTAGAATCTATATTATCACATAGTTTGTCGTGTTGATCTTTCTTTAACAAAAAAATGACAACTTAAAGGAGATGGTATTCTCGTTTCACAAACTACATGTGAGAACCCGAAAATTTTATTTATAAATTACCCGGAATTATATTTAATAAGTGGTTTTATACACTTTATGTATATATAATGATTTTGGGTTTATGTGTGGTGTATGTGAGATAAGGACTTTGTGGGTGACAAGTGATATAGTGGTTTATGCACTTTATGTATATATAATGATTTGAGGTTTATGTGTGATGTATGTCAGATAAGGGCTTTGTGAGTGACAAGTGATATAGTGGGGAGTGTAAGTGTATTTGAGTCTTTAAAAAGCCCGCATCAAATTTTTGGAAAAAGAAAGCCTAGATTTTCTCTCTCTTCTTCTCTCTTTCCCGTTGGTGCTTCAATAGAGGTGTAGGTGTGTTAGCTCATATTTTCCTTGCTTTTGGTGAGTATTTGGTGGTTGATCGTGCTCATTTCGCTTAGAGAGAGTTTATTTCAAGTTCATCCACTATTGGAGGTTAAAACTCGCTTTGGAAGCTCAAATCTTTCCATCGGACACTCTAGGTAGGGATCTCTTACCTCTCTTATGTGTGTATGACTTGCTTTTGGTGATCTATGAGATTGGGTGTTGGTTTAGAGGTTGATATTTGACTTTGAAAAAAATCTGCAGAAAACGCGTATTTTTGGTCAGTGCATCCTATTACCGGTAATAGAATCCATATTACCGGTAATACACTGTAAAATTTTTGGACATTTTCTGACAGTGCATTCTATTACAGGTAATAGCGACTGTATTACTAGTAATAGCGCCTGTATTACCGGTAATTCTGTACTCTTTTCTTAATGAAAATTTTTGTTAAATATTTGAGTTGTTGGCTTCTTAGGGTAATGTTTGCACCTATCTTCGGTCATAAGTAGGTGATGAATACGTGGTTTCGGATTTCCGTTTGACGGTTATGCGTATGTACATTACCGCCTTGGTTTGATGAATGTGACATGAAAATTATTGTATTGTGGTAGTTGCCTTGCATTGACACGATGTATTGTCTAGCCTCCAATGGGAGATATGCTAGTTATATGACGTCTAGCCTCCGATGGGAGATGTGCTAGTTAGATGAAGTCTAGCCTCCGACGAGAGAGGTGCTAGTTATGTGACGCCTAACCTCCGACGAGAGATGTGCTAGTTGGTATATGACAATTGA